>CM034150.1:448733082-448981997 GCA_019776745.2 Taxus chinensis
CTAGAAGAAAACTATTCCCCCCCCAACACTCTCTTTCAGTGCGCATTATACATCCCAAAAAACTTGCCACATTTGTGACATTGGCAAAAAAAATGTTCTGTTTGAAATTGCTAAACATTCCTACTCTTTCTCCGTGAGATCCCAAAAAACATTGTCTTTACCATAGTTTGGAAAATTTTTCTAAGCCTTTTCACTTTTCAAAGACAAATGCAGGTGCACACTTTCCTTTATTTACTACTTTTAGACACATTTCCACACTTTTTTACACTATTTTCAAATACAACTTTGAACTACTATTTTCTCTTCTTTTTACACAAAATCTGTACTCATATGCAATAAGAAAGTAGGTTCCACAAGTACAAAAATGGAAAACACTGTAAAAAATATACCACTTCATCCATAGGGTCACTTCGCTTTTTTAGCTGTCTAGGCTTCATTTTTAAATTAATCACTTCACACTTCACACTTTCACTTGTCTCCCGCATGCTTCACCATCACACTCCTACATGGTTATCGGTACACATTTCTTATCCTACTTTATGTTATCGACTTACTCATTCACACCCTCAGTTGGTGTAAATGTAAATATATATCACATAATTGGTAATTCTAGGTCTTAAATAATCTTGCATTCATCTTGATTCCTGCAGTGAGAAAACTAGTAACTGAATACTCTCTGAGCCTCTTATCTATATTTGATCCTTTTTCTTTGTATCACACACACCCAATAGCCCAGTTGAAATTAGTTTTTTATCTTTCATGCTTCTGTACACCATCACCCAACCAAAACCTCAATGCCCAGTTGCCCTTGTCATTCTAGGTTCCCCCAACCTCTTTCTATATTACTTCTCTCTTTTTAGGATTTTTTTACTTTTCCGGAATATTTATTTACTATGGTGTCCTCCTTCCAGTTGTAAATTTACAAAAATTCAACCAACAGAATAATGTAATACAAATTATGTGAGAAAAAATAAAATATAAAGATATAAGCAGCCTATTTCAACACCTATGGTTGAATCCAAAGGAATTATAAAGCATGGCAAAGGCATCCATCTAGCACTCACTCAAGGGAAAAGGGGACTACATTTTATGTATACATGCATAGGAAGGGAATTCATTTTTCTATCCACACATCTATTTACATTGTACAACCTAGATATTTCCATCTATAACTTGCGCTTACACAGGTCTTCCTAGGGCACAGTTGTATCAAGACACACAAAAGAAATACATGTAGTTTGAGATCTATGGTAGTGCTTGAAAGTAGTCTCACTCATTCATGTGACCTCTGTGGTCAGTCTAACACCCCCATTTACTTCTTTTCATTTTAGGATTTGATCTAGTTCGTGGGTTTTGTAGGTGATGTTTTGCTTTGTAGTTCTGTTGGTATCCAAATTGATTCTCCCTTGCAAACTAAGTAGCATCACATATTTAGAAAGACACTTGAGAGATAGAAAGATCAGATATAAGTAATTTTTTACCCAGGGAGGGGATTCGTCAGACTCTTTGTCACTCAGGCACTAGAGAAATGGATAACTCCTTCATTAAGGATTTGATCTATCCTCACTACTTTAGGTTGTGCCAATTAACCAGGGTGAGAGGACCCATTTTTTAACATCTTTTGGTGAAGGAGAATGAAGATATCCTTCTTTTCGTAAAATTGAAAGGAAACCTTGAAAAAATATGATCAATGCGCCACAATTTAACTCTCACGAGTTGTCACTTCTAAATAATGGTAATATTTTCTAAATAAGATTTAGGTTAATAAATACATTATGGAATCCTTATTGCTTCTACATATTTTGGCAGTAGAATTTATTCATTTTTGGACATGTAGGGAAAATTGGGGTAGTTTAGGTAGGATTCACTATTTTTGAATAATTTTTGGTGGGATATTAAGCAGTATAAACACGATTTTTCCAAAACTTTGAGAGCCTTCACAACAATTAGAAATGTAAAGGACAGGATGCTTCAGAACAGATAAAATATTCCTTCAACTAGAAGGTGTGCATCAATGGAGGACCAGAATTACATGATTTCCCAAAATATCTAATAATTTAACATGAAGGCTCAAGCTAAAGACTCAATTAAACATTAAATACCCCTTATTTCTCACATTTAAGATACACTCAAAGGCTTATAGACAATCTTTACCAACAAAATGACAATAAAGTGATTTTAAATTATTTATCTCATTAGATGATGAAGGCACTTCTCAAAATGAAATTGCAAATGCCAATAAACTATCACACGGATGAGATCATGTGTTCTTCAGAGGTATTTTAACACAAGTTTGCAATAGGAACAAGAAAAACTACTTTCAGAAATTTTGAAATAAGGTAGACACAAATTGGCCCAAGGTTAACACGGATTAATTCGAAGTTGACTAGATTCATCTTCAGGTTAAAGTTTCTTCAAAAAATCTCAGAGCTTTTCAATTACTGTACACTTGCAACCAAATTGACATGATCAAATCCAAAACATAATATATTAATAGGTTTCTCAGATGGTCTCTCAGGAAAGGAAGGAGATGGGAGTTTCTCAAAATTTTCTCTTAAAAAATTCAACCCCTGATCTTTTGCATCCTCATTGCATTTATATAAATATACTCACTCACTCATCCCAAATTTTCCCCCAAAGAATTAATATTTGAATTAATTCTTACTTGTTACCAATTTGTCTTAGGAAATTGAACACTTTAACAAAGTTTTACAACCCCGCAGTTGCAGGTGAACAATCATGAACTGTTTACATTTCTCAAAATGTCGAAATAATGACTGGGGGATGCCATGCACAGACTTATTGATAGTCCTTCTAATCAGTTTTTTTATTAATTCATGCAAGAAATCTCCATTTTAAACATTTTTAGGTGGCTCTATATAGCTAGATCTAACGGAAAATCCTTTTCACCCTTGAGGAAACACCTTTTTCATCCTTTGCACCTATAACCTCCATCATTTCATCCTTTTCTCATTCTTTCCTCTACAACTCTACTCTGCATATGCCATCTTCTCTGGTAATCTGCATTTTTGCAAGTTCCCAAGCAATTAAAAATTCAAAATATCAACCTTTACAATCCTTAGACTCATAAATTAATCTCTAAATCCATTCAATTACACTTTGCAGACAAAAAATGACAAGCAACTTTCAATCAAGAAAAGATGAAAAATAGATGTGTATTCACATCTCCAGGAAGTCTTGGAGAAAAAAAGGTAAGCAAAAATCATATGCAATGCACAAAAAAAACCACTACGATTTTCCCCTTTCGCAACTTCAGATTAGAGCCATCCATGTGTTTCCTTGGTGCAACTGCAAAGGTTAAGTACAAAGGAAACTATCCAAACAAGCGTGAGCCTTCCACGTGCCCTGCACCCAAGAAAATTACCTTTTGGCCTTTGGAAAGTCTCATTATAAAGAGGAGCCAGCAGAAGACTCCACATGTCTCTTTGGTGCACTTTTGATATGGTTTCCAAAAGCGGAGACCCTAAACAAACACAAGGGTTCACCATGTGTTCTCAGTCCATAAGTTGTTGAAAATGTTTAGGCACTAGTGGAAGGGACCGTGTGCCTAGGGTCTGAGAAAGTTTCTTCATCCATTGAAAAGTCCAAGGAAGGGCAGAGTGATTGAAAAATTTCACGTGTCTCCATTGCGCTCTTTCAAAAAATAAAATTTAGGGACAGGTCCTGTCGACATTAAAATTTTCCTTCGTAATTTCTATTTTTTCAATATATGTATTAGGAATAGGATTTTGTTAAGTATAATTAGTAGTGGCATCCAATAGAAGATAACGGTTCCGTCAGTATGGTGCCACTAATAATGTAGAGTACGGTAATAGTGAAAGTACAATAGGAATGTTGTAAAAAGTAAATATTTGTCGTAAGTGGTCCGGTAATGTTAAAATGTCAAAGTTGGGATAAGTAGAGAAGTAGGGTCTACATGATTAGAAATTAGTTTATATTATATTTGTAATAAGGAAAAAGAGTGATGTCATAAATATTATTGTATATTTTATTTGTGGAAAATTTTAAAAAGGTGGAACCCATGTGAGATGATAAGGTTTATCTTATCTTAGAAGATAAGCCTACATGTAAAGGAAAGAGTTTAGGCATGGAATATGATTGGCCGGAAAGAGATTTCCTATCCTATCTTAGAGATAAGGTGGATAAGCTTAAATTACTATAAATAAAGAGGCCACCCCCACCTCATTTAGCATAGAGAGAAGTAGTGAGAAATATTATATGAGTAAGTGTGTAAAGGAAGCCATCATTTTGAAGGCATGTTAAAGAAGCCATTAAGAGGTGTAATTGTGAATTTTCTCCCATAGTTATTGTTTGAAGGCAAGTGAAGTTAATAACACTTGAAGATCCTCATCGGTGAGATTGTAAAAATATCATGTTGATATTATAATTTACACTGATATTTCAGATTTATCATTATTCTTTCTTAGCATAGTCTATGGTATTCTTGTGTTATGTTTGTTGTTGTGTTTCCCCGATTACATCCACCAAACTAAGAGTTGTGCATTAGTTAATAATCATAGCATGAGGAGTTCCTGGTGAAGAATTATCATAGTGTTGGATTGGTGTTAACATTTTTGTCCCCAAACAGTTGCATGGGACCAATTCCACATTGTTCCATTTTCTGGAGAAAGTTGTTTGAAAAGTTGAAGTATAGAGAGGAGCTGGAGCGGTAAGCCTCCATGTGTCTCCCTGTGCACAACTAGCTACCATGGTAAAGTTCGTTTTGCCATGAGGTAGTATTTCCTATAATGAACAGTCAGCTTTTTACCATGAATAGTCCATGGTCTGACCAAAGCTACACTTCAGCTTTTTATTGTGAAAAATGTCTACCAGTCTAGCTAGCGCTACTAGTTTTCACCTGCATGTGTCTTCACTTGGCACAACTATGAATAGTGTTTACCACAATAGAGAGGTGATTTTTTACCGCATGTAACACAAGTCCCTACCATAGTGGACAAAAATGGTGAGTTCAAGTAAACTATTAGAGTGATTCCAATTATTTCCTACACGAGCAAGTCTTCCAATTAGAAAGGATCACATTGTGGGTTGAAGTATTTGACTGAGATATACTTTTGGAAATGAGGAAAACATTCTCTATTTGATCAGCCCAATGTAATGCAGGGGAACTTCACTCATTTACATTCTAGATTTTCAACGATATTGTATTTATAAAGGCCTTATGAAGAAATTGGAAATGATACAATGGAAAAAATCTCATCCATGACCTTTTGGAGATGGATCTTCAATAGAATACAAATTAATAAATCTTTTCACACATCCATTTAGGTGATAATATGAAAATACTGATAGAGCCCGCATTTAGTGAAGCAAAATTTTTCTTGAGCGAATGGGGTGAGATCAAATTAAGCACCAACATGCAGATCTCATGACTTGGGGATAGGGCACTCCTAGCTGAGTACCACAAGGAGACAAATAGCAGACCAAGTGTAAAAAATCATACTAGTGTTCTAGAGCTAAGGGAGGAATGTCCCGATGCCTAGATCTGGAAGGAAGGATTAACGGATGGGTTAATGAATGGCATGGAAAATCTGGTCTGCCAAGGACTTCATTCTTGGGATGAAGCCAAAACATCAGACAATTTGAGTGTAGGTATCAAAATTTCCCATTCTTCCATTGGAAACAAGCAGAGAACATTGCACAGAAGGCAAGAAGAAAGCACTGGAAGAGGAGCCCAAAGAAATTCATATGCTATATTATGAGCCTACACCAACACCTTTGTTCCAGAATCCACAACCACTCTCGGTGAGCACAAATTCTTCTAACTCTTTGTACATCTACGGGCACTGATGAAGATGGACTCAGAAACCTGAGTCAGTTAAATATTTTATATATCCTCAACTAATTAAGAATTGTAGCCTATCTGAACCAGGAGATGAGAGGACCAAAAAGAAATATTTCTTAACCTGTATGTTATGGTTGTTATAAAAAGGAGTCATTATGAAGATATCCTTCTTTGCACATAGAGCTTCTACATATGGTACAACCTTGAGATAATGATAAATGATCAATGCACCATAGTGAATTATTTTGATGTAGTAGATAAGAGCATAAATAATGAAGTAGATGTGTTTGTAACAAAAAGAAATAAATAAAAAGATAACCAAGATGGAAATGATCCTAAGAAGATGAAAGGAGAAACTATTAAGAAACATAGGAGAAGAAAGTTGGGTTTGCAGGATTTTCTGATTTCATAGGGACAACGAGCATACTCCATCTTAGACGATCTATCCAAAAGGCCTACAAATATTACATATGGTCAACTCTTGGCTATGTCTTCTGAGAAGAGGTGGGAGCTACGAAGTGGACTCAATTTTCAATGAAGAAAGGAGGTTGAAGTCCCTGTTTTGGAGGCAGAGGTGGATCCCTACGCTCCACAAGCTGAGGTATTATGTAATGGCATTTCAATTCATTATGTCTTAGTTGATGGAGGTGCTGTAGTTAATGTAATGATCAAGTCTGTAATGAATATGTTGGGTTTAAAAATTGATCGCCCCTCAACACTTATTGTAAGGTCATTAAATAAAGGAAAAACTAAACCATAAGGTGTAGTTTCAAATGTGGCAATATCTGTTATGGGTGTTGTAGGTGTGGTATGAAGATCTGCTCATGAAAGATGGGTCAGTTAACTATTAATCTTCTTCAAGGAGAAGAATTTAGTTCTCAAAAAGGAGATAGAGGTCCAAAAAGAAATATTTCTGAAGTTTTATGTTACTTGGTTGTTATAAAAAGGGTGAATTATACGTATAATTGTTCAGATAGAGCTTCTACATCTGGATACAAGAGATGAAATGATAAAGGGAAAGCACTTGTGAATTATTTTGATGTAGTAGATGAAGAGCATAAATAATGAAGTAGATGTGTTTGTAACAAAAAGAAAGAAAGAAAAAGATACACCAAGATGGAAATGATCCTAAAAAGATGAAAGGAGAAACTGTTAAGAAACATAGGAGAATAAAGTTGGGTGTGCAGGATTTTTTGATTTCACAGGGACAACGACCATACTCCATCTTAGACGATCTATCCAAAAGGCCTACAAATATTACATATGGTCAACTCTTTATGTCTTCTGAGAAGAGGTGGGAGCTATGAAGTGGACTCAATGTTCACCCCTCAAGGAAGGAGGTTGAAGTCCCTGTTTTGGAGGCAGAGGTGGATCCCTACGCTCCCACAAGCTGAGGTATTATGTAATGGCATTTCAATTCATTATGTTTTAGGGTCCCCTGATGGAGGTGTTGTAGTCCAATGTAATGATCAAGTTCTGTAATGAATATGTTGGGTTTAAAAATTGATCACCCCTCAACACTTATTGTAAGGGCCATTAAATAAAGGAAAAATGGCTAAACCATAAGGTGTAGTTTCAAATGTGGCAATATCTGTTATGGGGACATCTGTTGGAACGTGGGACGCGAAAAGGTGTGGTATCGGAAGATCTGCTCAGAAAGATGGGTCAGTTAACTATTGGGATCTTCTTCAAGGAAAAGAATTTAGTTCTCAAGAAGGAGATCCGAGGTCCAAAAAGAAATATTTCTGAAGTTTTATGTTATGGTTGTTATAAAAAGGGTCATTATAAGTATAATTGTTCAGATAGAGCTTCTAAATCTGGTACAAGAGATAATGATAAAGGGAAAGCACTTGTGAATTATTTTGATGTAGTAGATAAGAGCATAAATAACGAAGTAGATGTGTTTGTAACAAAAAGAAAGAAAGAAAAAGATAACCAAGATGGAAATGATCCTAAGAAGATGAAAGGAGAAACTATTAAGAAACATAGGAGAAGAAAGTTGGTTGTGCAGGATTTTCTGATTTCACAGGGACAACGACCATACTCCATCTTAGACGATCCATCCAAAGGGCCTACAAATATTACATATGGTCAACTCTTGGCTATGTCTTCTGAGAAGAGGTGAAAAGCTACGAAGTGGACTCAATGTTCAACGAAGGAAGGAGGTTGAAGTCAACTGTTTTGGAGGCAGAGGTTGGTCCGTCAGAACTTTATCCTACGCTCCACAAGCTGAGGTATTATGTAATGGCATTTCAATTCATTATGTCTTAGTTGATGCAGGTGCTGTAGTTAATGTAATGATCAAGTCTGTAATGAATATGTTGGGTTTAAAAATTGATCACCCCTCAACACTTATTGTAAGGTCATTAAATAAAGGAAAAACTAAACGGCATCCAGGTGTAGTTTCAAATGCTGGCAATATCCTGTTATGGGTGTTGTAGGTGTGGTATGAACGATCTGCTCAGACCCAAGATGGGTCAGTTAACTATTAATCTTCTTCAAGGCCAAAAGAATTTAGTTCTCAAGAAGGAGATAGAGGTCCAAAAAGAAATATTTCTGTACCGTTGGAATGTTATGGTTCCGAGTTATGCAAAAAGGGTCATTATAAGTATAATTGTTCAGATAGAGCTTCTAAATCTGGTACAAGTGATAATGATAAACATGGAAAGTACTTGTGAATTAGTTTTGATGTAGTAGATAAGAGCATAAATAACGAAGTATGGTCATCATGTTTGTAACAAAAAGAATGAAAGCAAAAAGATAACCAAGTATGGAAATGATCCTTTAAGAAGATGAAAGGAGAAACTATTAAGAATTTACATAGGAGAAGAAAGTTGGGTGTGCAGGATTTTCTGATTTCACAGGGACAACGACCATACTCCATCTTAGACGATCTATCCAAAAGGCTTCTACAAATATTACATAAATTGGTCAACTCTTGGGCTCATGTCTTCTGAGAAGAGTTTTGGGAGCTACGAAGTGGACTCAATGTTCAACGAAGGAAGGAGGTTGAAGTCACTGTTTTGGAGGCTTGAGGTGGATCCCTACGCTCCACAAGCTGAGGTATTATGTAATGGCCCATTTCAATTCATTATGATCTGAAGTTGATGCAGGTGCTGTAGTTAATGTAATGATCAAGTCTGTGGATGAATATGTTGGTGTTTAAAAATTGATCGCCCCTCAACACTTATTGTAAGGTCATTAAATAAAGGAAAAACTAAACCATAAGGTGTAGTTTCAAATGTGGCAATATCTGTTATGGGTGTTGTAGGTGTGGTAGAATTTTAGGTGATGAAAAATGGTACTGTTGTGTACCGAATGTTGTTGGGAAGACCATGGCTGAGGACCTCTTCATGCAAGAAACTACTGGAACAAAGGCTTCATGACACTCTGGACGTGGTAGAGAGAGGGTGAAGATAAACATGACACCCTCCGCATCATAAGTGCATAACCTTTGGATTTAAGTGATGAAACTGATGATTTTACATCCTCTGATTACTCGAGTACTAGTGAAGTGGACACTGAAGATTAAAAAAGTGAGGTTGATCCTGCATTCGGTAGATTGTGGCAGGTAGTCCTTCCAGTCAGCACCAACTCATGCTTTCCCATAAAATCTATCTAAAGAATAAATTGCATGATCATCTCCAACAACTTAAAGATTGGTACCCATGTTGTGATGGAGAGTGATAAGGAATCCTACCACTAGCTCTTTCGAAGGTACATACACATATTCACTTTTGATTATAAGGAACTCCGTCAAGTAAACTGGGTAGAAAATTATATTGAGTTGGTAGATGGTGCTAAGCCCATAAAGCAAATGCCATATAGAATGAATCCTAATTTTTCCAAGACTGTAAAAGAAGAAATAGATAAGTTGCTTGATGCAGAATTTATATTTGTTGTGGAGAATTCAGAATGGGTTTCTCCCATTGTGATCTCAATAAAAAAGAATGGGAAGCTACACATTTGTGTTGATTATAGGAAGCTAAATAAGGCAACAAATAAGGATCATTATCCTCTTCCATTCTCAGATCAGATTTTGGATGAAGTAGCTGGCCAGGAGAGCTATAGTTTTGCTGATGGATATAGTGGATACAACCAAGTTCGTATAGTAGAGAAATATCAGCTGAAGACCACGTTCACTTGGGGAATGTTTGCTTATAGAGTTATACCTTTTGAGGTGTGTAATGCTCCAGCAACGTTCTAGTGCTTGATGAATAGGGTGTTTGAACCATACATTGAGAACTTCATCAGAGTATTTCTGGATGATTTTTGCATCTATGGGAGCAAGATGGACCACCTACACCAGATGGAGACAGCATTTCAAAGCTTAGATGAAGCACAAGCCTCACTAAACCCTACGAAATGTGTCTTTGGATGATCTAAAGGCATTTTTTTAGGGCATGTTGTATCTAGAGATGGTATTGGTACTGATCCCAATAAAGTTTCAAAAAATCAAAGAGTTACCATTTCCTATGAATAGAAGTAAGTTGAGATCATTTTTAGGCCATCTGGGTTACTATAGAAGGTTCATCAAGAATTTCTCAAAGATTGCACAGCCACTAACCCAGCTCTTGAAGAAGGATGTTACTTATGAACCAGGAAATAAAACACATGAAGCTTTTGAACAATTAAAGGAAGCTCTGGTGTCTTCACCTGTTTTGAAGAATCCAAATTGGAACAAGCCATTCATTGTGTATATTGATGCCTCAGATGTAGCACTAGTAAGTACTCTGAGCCAAAACGATGAAAATGGGAATGATTATCCAATTTACTTTGGGATCAGACAAATGAGCCCTTCAGTGCTGAGGTAAATTATACTGTAACTAAAAAAGAGGCTCTAGCTATCATTTTTGCTGTAAAGAAGTTTAGAAATTACTTGCTAGGGTAGAAATTTATAGTTGTAATAGATCATCAGGCTCTAAAATATATTGTCAATAAGCCTAACCCATCAGGGAGGACAACAAGATGGATAATTTTGCTACAAGAATTTGAATTTGATATTATAGATAGGCCAGGAAAGAAGCATGTCAATGCAGATGCACTCTCTCAAGCCTATGATGGTTTAGGTTCACCTTGTGATGATAATGATTTCCCAGATGCAGCATTGTTATCTCTTGACACAATCCCTAGTGAATACATAGATATTTGGAATTATCTAAATGAATTCAAGTTTCCTGATGGTGCCAATGCAAAGACTAAGAGGAAGATTACTCAAGCCAGTCATCCATATTCTATTCTGCATGGAGTATTATTTCGAATAGGACCTGATGGACAGTACAAGAGGGCAGTTGGACGTGATCAAGGGAAGGAGCTGATAGAAAAATTCCACAATGGTACATGTGGAGGACACTTCTCTAGACAACTTACATCAAGAAGGATCTTGGACACAGGTTATCATTGACACACTATTTTTAGAGATTGTTATAATTATTGTAAGACATGTGATATTTTTCAAACACATAGTAACCATAAGACTTCATCAGCTCCATTATGCCCTATTCTTCCACTTGGTCCCTTTGAAAAGTGGGGAATAGACACTTTAGGTACACTTCCAACTACCCCGCACCAAAATAAGTATATTGTAGTTGCCACAGATTATTTAACCAAGTGGGTTAAAGCTAGGCCATTGAAAACAAATTCCATGGATGAAGTGGCAAGGTTCATATATGAACGCATTGTCACCAGATTTGGTTGCCCATTAGAAATTGTAATAGATCAAGGAAGCCACTTCATTAATGAGGTGGTAGAAGCCCTAGTCAACAAGTTTTCTATTAAACACAAGAAGGCAACAACATACAAGCCAAGCACAAATGGACAGGTGGAACGAACAAATTTTGTGTTGTGTCAAATTCTAGCAAAAGATGCAGCCTTGCAGGTACATAAGTGGGATAAAAGGATTCATGCAGCATTGTGGGCATATAGGGCAACATCAAAGTCAGCAACAGGATACTTCCCATTTCAGTTGGCTTATGGCATTGATCCAGTTCTTCCTATTGAGTTTGATATTCCCACTGTGAGAGTTATGAAAAATGAAAAGATTGATGAAAGTGATTCAATAAAAGAAAGGTTGGTACATCAGCATCTATGCTAGTAGGTACTCCCAGGGAAATATGATGTGATACAAGCTATAATCCATGACAATTTGGTGCAGTTGCCTCCTTGGTCGGGGATTTCCTCCACTTACTTGGTGAAGTTATAAATGGCTACTAAAATCCACTTATGGCCATCACATGAAGGATATGAAATCTCACCAATGAAGTTCATTCCCCACTTCATAAATGGGGCTTCAATTGATACAGCTCACAAAGGAACGGAGCCTGAAGCTTTCATTCTTCCAGAAAATTGTTGGCAACTTTCACATTTTCTTACCAACAGAGTTTTATCACTAAAAAGAGATGGCCACCAATAACCAGCCCTTAATATTTTATGAGTTGTGACTCTTCTAGCAAAATGCCCCCCACAAAATCCTCCATTGAGATCAAAAATTATTTTAGGGGCTTCATCTTCAGTAATGCATCTTAAGAGAACTCCCTCAGGGTTCTTCCAAGCTAACCCAAAATCAGTAATGACATATTCTTGGGAAGCTAACTTAGGTTCTCTTTTCTAATTCTTTCTCAAATGTTCTGGGAACTATAGATGTTTGGGATAAAAAATGATGTCTTTGTACTATTCAGAATTTATCATTTTTTCAAGGACATTCAACCTTTATTCTTCATCTTCATTTACCTCAATTATCTGTAGATTTCTCTCTGCCATAATTTTTTCCAAGCCCAAACCTCTAACCAATTTTATTGTTGAAATATCCATATCATACTCTTGCAATTTGTATACCCATCACCATATTTTGCTTGAAACCTCCATTTCTGATAGGATATATTTCACCATGGTGTGGGGAACATAAGCAATGAATTTCAAACTTAGAATATATGGCCTAAAGACCTTTGTTGATTTTACCAATGAAAATGTCTGATTCTCCATGATAGTATACTTTACCTCAACTCCTTGTAATGCTTTATTGAAAAGGGAAATTTGTCTTTCAGCTCCCTCATCATCCTTCCGCAACAACACAAACACAATGGTCATTTTTGAAGTAAAAGAAAACATTTGGAAATCCTTCTTATAATTTGGTGCTGCTAAAACAGGGGCATACTTTAATGCTTCTTTGATCCTAGCAAAAATCTTGAATAACTACTTCTTCCCATTTGATACTTTGGTCTTTTTTCAGCATGCTAGTGATTGCGATAGTTAGTTCAGTAAATTTGGAGATAAATATCCTAATAAAATTAATCTACCCAAAAAAGGATTGAATTCCTTTCTTGGTTCATGGAATAGGGACTTTACTCATGGCTTCTACCCTTTTAGGATCAATCATTACCCATTACTTTGACACAATATGTCCAAGAAACTTTGCTTTCTAAACTCCAAAATGACACTTCTTGGGATTTAGTGAAATACCATACTCCCTGCATCTTAACAATTTTTTTTCTAAGTTCTGTAGGTGGTCACTCCATTTTTTGGAGAGAAAAGTCACATCATCTTGATATACAACAATGAAATCATTAATATAGCTAGATAAAGCTACATCCATTTCTCTTTGTAAAGTGGGTCCAACATTCACTAGACTAAAAGGCATTCTGACATATACATATGTTCCCCAAGGAGTGGTAAAGGAAATCTTGATTCACTATAATTCCTTCACAACTACCTGGTTATATCTATAAAAACCATCTAAGGTGGATAACAATTCTGAAATAGTAACCAATTGTAACATATTCTTCATATTTGGCAAAGGGTAGTTATTCTTCATTGATCCTCTATTCAAGTTTCTAAAGTTCACACATGTAATGAAATTACTTGTATTATTCAGATTAAGAGCAATAGTAGAGCACCAAATAACACAATATTTCAGAATAATGATCTCAATATGCAATTAGAATAGTTTTGCCACTTTGAGGGGGCAACCTCCAAACCATATAACAAGACTCAAATGCTCAAATGATGATGAAATACTACCTATAATCCCCTATATATACTATTCATATGTTATGGCCATCACCAAGGCCGACCTATTAAGCATGAGAAAGTATAAATGATATAATAAAATGATATGGTAAGCCACAAGTCGGCTACTCATATCCTAATACAAGCAATAGGTTAAGGGCATAGCATGTCCTTCCCCTTCAAACCAATGTTGTCCTCAACGTAATCGTGGATGTTGCTGCAAAAAACCTTCATCCTCCTAGGTGGCGTCTTCTATGCTCAGATTCTTCCACTTGATCAAATATTCCTTAATGTCTCTAGTTCTTAACCTCTTAGTATGTGTTTGTAGAATCTTCTCTGGCTCCAAAATGATTCTTCCTTCCTCATCAAGCTCTAATAACTCTTTCTAGGCTTCAAATTTATGTCCAATAACCTTCTTTAGGCATGAAACATGGAATATTGGGTGTATGTGTGAAGATGGAGGTAACTCTAGTTTATAAGCAACACTACCATTTTTCTGTAGAACCTGATAAGGGCCATAATATTTAGGAGCAAGTTTGTTTTCCTTTTTCTGTTACTTTAGGGACATCTATTTGTAAGGCTGGAGATGTACAAAAACCTAGTCACCAATTTCAAAATGTCTTTCACTATGGTGTTGATCTACTTGTAGTTTCATCCTATTTTGTGCTAATGCTAAATTCTCCTTCAAACTAGCCAAAACCTGTTGTTGATGTTGAATGTGTTCGTCAACATCATTGACCTTTGTTTGCACCCTCTAGGAGGAAGTGATAGAAGGTGGATGATAACCATATAATGCTAAAAATGGGGTCATTTGAGAGGAGGTATGAAAATATGTGTTATACCATAATTCTGCCAGTGGTAGCCATTTAATCCACCTTTCTTTCTTATCTAATACAAAACAACGTAAAGACCCCTCTAAGCATTTCTTGACCACTTCTATTTTCCCATCAGTTTGAGTATGATAAGATGAACTATGAGCTAGCGGAGTACACAAACATGAAAATAATTCGGTCCAAAAATTACTGGTGAAAATAGGATCACGATCACTCACAATTATCTTTGGGGTTCCGTGTAGCCTTTGAACTGTCTCCAAAAAAATAGTTGCGACTGTACTGGCTGCAAATGGATGTGATAGGGCACAAAAATGGGCATATTTTGTGAGCCTATCCACAATCATGAAAATAACATTCTTACCCTATGAACAAGGCAATCCGATGATGAAATCCATGGAGACCTCCTCCCATCTCTGGCTGGGAATTGGTAAGGGTTGCAACAGACCTGGTGACTTAATTGTTTCCCCTTTGTTATGTTGGGACACTAAACAATTTGATACAAAATTTTTTACATCCCCCTTGAGTCCTTCCCAAAATAATTCTCTTTTTATTCTTGGTAAGTGCACCAATTTGGGGGATGATTAAGTGGACATCAAATCCTAAATTTTACATTAAAAATAGCAAAATATCAAATTTAGTCTTCCGCGGACTTGAACCATGCCCAAAAGTAAAAAATATGTCATAAAAATGGTACCATTGGGTAGGGTAGACTGTTAGCTTTTTAGAAATACTGATTTTAAAGTGAATAAAATAGGATAAATATCATTTTATAATTTTTTACTAATAGTAGGTCTTTAAGACACTTTTTCCCATGAATGTTTATGTCTAGGTTTAAGACAGAGAATTTTGTTTCACTTTTCAGAATGTGATAAAACTTATACCGTCCCAACTGTTTTGAAATTATATACATGTTCAAAAAAAAGTTATTTGATTTCAATATTTTTTTATGAAGTTATGGAAGGCAAACAGAAAGTGCTTTGTTTTCTTTATGTTTTCATACCACTTTCACGGAAAAAATCATAAAAAATAAAATATTACTAAAAAGATACAAAATAAAATCCACCCCAAGATAGATAGTGGCATCTAACATCTCACCAAAGGAGAAAAATATATATCAATTTTTGGTCATCCAAATCGTGGGCAAATAGACTATAATCTTATAGGTGTTTTATAAAAAAATACCAAGTCATTGAATTTTGAGTGTTTAATATAGCTAATCTTGTCCATTTTTTAAAACAATTAGTATTTTAGAAACTAGATTCCGGATGCTACGATTCATATTAGTATAAGTTTTTCTTATGTTGAGTTTATGTATTGCTAATAATCCCTACAAGTTGATATTATGTTGTTATTTGCAATATGATGTCCACTTATGACCCCTTTTTTTTCCCCCAACTTGTTGCACTTACTCTTTATGATATGTCTTCAAAAACCTAGAGTGTCCTCCAATAGGTGAGGCATGTAGCTCTGCAAGAATCTTATGCTTTAACTTAGAATATTTACTCAAGTATAACCTATCCTTGTACCATAGGGTATTACCTTTACACTCAAATTTGTTAGATGTCATAGATCCTTGCTTGATATTCTATATTAGAGATTGTGTATCCTTATCTTGATTCCATTCCAATCTTGCTTCATCTAACCAATCGGCCATCAACATGGACATTCCACATAGTAAGGAATCTGCGGATGTATCCCTTCTAGACAACGCATCAGCTACTAAATTTTCTTTACCCTTTTTGTATATGATTTCAAAATCATAACCCAACATTTTTGTTACCCACTTTTGTTGTTCCTTAGATGATAACCTTTTCTCCAAAAATTATTTGAGACTATCGTGACCATTTTTTACCTTGAAGTGTCTACCCATGAGATAGGGCCTCCATTGCTTGACTACATGAAGAATATCCATCATTTCTTTCTCATATATAGGTTTGAGCAGATCTTTTCCTTTCAATTGATGACTCTCAAATGTAATTGGTCTTCCTTCCTACATTAGAACTGCTCCCAATCCTGATCCTGAAGCATCACATTCAACAATGAAGGTTTTTGAGAAGTTAGGAGTAGCCAAAACTGGGGTGCTACACATGGCTTCCTTTAGTTTCTCAAAGGATTTAGTGGCTACGTCTGTCCAATGGAATGCATCCTTCTTTAGCAATGTCGTGAATGGGGTTTCTATTCTACCATATCCCCGCACAAATCTTCTGTAGTACCCTATTAGTCCTAGGAACCCATGTAAATTTTTGAGATTTTTGGGCCTTGACCATTCCACCATAGCTTTGATATTTTGAGGATCAACTTTGACGCCTTCATGGGATACAATATGACCCAAATACTCTACCTCTTATACACCAAAAGAACATTTGGATGAATTTTCATATAGAGTATGTTTCTCCAAAACTTCCAACACGTTATTTACATGTTGTAAGTGTTCTTCCCATGTCTTACTATAAATCAATATGTCATCAAAGAAAAATAATACAAATTTCCTTTGAAAAGGCCTAAAAATAGTGTTCATCAAGCTTTGAAAGGTTGAGGGCAGATTTGTAAGACCAAAAAGCATTACCAAAAACTCATAATGGCCCTCATGAGTCCTAAAATCTATTTTATGAACATCTTCCTCTTTTATCCTAATTTGATGGTACCCTGAACGAAGATCTAATTTTGTGAAATAAACAGCACCATGCAATTCATCAAGTAAATCATCAATTACTGGAATATGAAACGTATCTTTGATGGTGTACTTGTTGAGTTCTCGGTAATCTGGACACATCCTCCATGTCTCATCCTTTTTATGTACCATGACCACTGGTGAAGATTATGCACTCTGGCTATGTCTGATGATACCTGCCTTCAACATTTCCTCCACCATTTTCTCAATCTCACTTTTATGGGAATATGGGTATTTGCATCCTTGGAATCAACTGAATGGCATGATCATGATCCCTAACTAGTGGTAGTCCCTTTGGAATTGCATAAAAAATAGATGAGTGAGCATCCACAATCTTCTGAAGATCGGGTGGCATTGAAGACTTTGTACTTTTTACTTCTATGGAAAATAGCTTTGCTATAAAGCCATCCACTCCTTTTCTGAGAACCTTCTACATCTGATGAGAGATAATAATTTCTTGAGACTTAGCTACCATCCCATTCAATTGTATTGTCCTTCCATCTAAATGAAATCGCATGAACAATTATTGGAAATTCATATCAATAGTACCTAGGGTTTTTGCCCTAATTTCGGCTTAGATCGCAGCTTTGATACCACTTGTAATGAAATTACTTGTATAATTCAGATTAAGAGAAATAGTAGAGCACAAAATAACATAATATTTTATAATAATGATCTCAATATGCAATTAGAATAGCTTCGCCACTTCGAGGGGGGCAACCTCTAAACCATATAGCAAGACTCAAATGCTCAAATGATGATGAAATACTACCTATAATCCCCTCTATATACTATTCATATGTTATGGCCATCACCAAGGCTTACCTATTAAGCATGAGAAAGTATAAATGAAATAATAAAATGATATGGTATGCCACAAGCTGGCTACTCATATCCTAATACAAGCAATAGGTTAAGGGCGTAGCAATACACAACCTTATATCTCAATTCTTCTTTCTGACAGGTACCAAGTTTGCAACCCATGATGAGTGCCTTGTGGGTTGTATGATTCCTCCATCACTCCAATTTTTCAATTCTTCTTACATCCTTAGGAAAAGGAGTGGATTTATTGGCCTTTGTTTCTACCTAAATGGCTTGGCAGAAACTTCCAAGGGAATTTAGTGCTGAAAAAAATCCTCTCTGTATGATTTCAGTTAAGAATAAGACAATGTTAAGAAGTCCACTGGTATTTCTTCAACAATTGGACATACAACAGTTTTTCTTCCTTTCTCAGATTACTACCTAGCTAGATCTTACGTGCTTTATCCTTTCTACCCAGGTCGTGCTCTTCAACATCCCTCAAGGCTAACATGTGTCTGTTGACAATGCAATCAACATTATCAAATTTTTATTCAAGTGATACCAAACCTCTGGGAATAGTATTAGTCCTCAACTGAATGATGTATTTTGTCAAATAAAGTCTCCTTTCCATCAGCCACACAAAACATTGGTTCCCAATCTATATGTTGATCAGAAAATTCTTCCTGGTTCTACAAAAACCTTTGCACCTGGGCGTCATCTTCAAACACTTGTAAGTGTTTAAAATTGTTAGGAATAGATGGCCTAGTTAACATCTCAATATTATACTCACAATAGGGGGATATAGTACAATTTTAAAATTTGGACCCCAATACGGCCAATTTATCTGCTAGAGTATTGTACATCCTATCATGATGTATGATGTTGAAGGAGTTAAACATCTTAATTAAATCCTAGACTGCATGCTTATAATTTTTTCATTCTTTGATTTTTTGTTTGCATTTAGTTTTCTAACCTACTTGACAATTAGCTCTAAATCTCCTTTAAACAATGATGTCTCTAATACCATATTTCCAAGAAATTCTTTAACCCAATAATAGTGCTTCATATTCTATAATATTATTAGTGCACTCAAAGTTTTTTTTTTAAATAATAAACAAACTCTTCCTGACTTGGAGATATCAGAACAATAGCACCACCATTTTCCAAATTTAGAGCAAGCCTAATCAAACAAAAACATCCAAGAAGAACCTAATTGATTAAGAGACATGGATTGATCAATTTTGTGCTCTTTAACCATCAACAAATCCAACAAAGTTATCAGCATCAATGTCAGTTTATATAACTTCATGTAGACACTTAAAATTGGTTACTCAATTTAGTGTCCCTCTCATCCATTTACTTGCTTAGGTAACCTGGGGCAACGTTTACGTCACCAACTATCCCCTTGGGATATTATCCAATTTGTGATTTAATCACTTATTCCAAATTTAATTCATCCCATCACATCTTACCCATGAGTGATTAAATATTAAATATTTAATTACGCTTCTTCCCATGCATCTTAATCACTTATCCACCCAAAATTTATTCTATGTATCACATCTATTTTTAATCTTCCCTAAGTGGGATATTTTCCCGTAGTCAGGATAAGTCTTATCTTTTTCGATCATTTTTTGGCCACCTCGGGAGTCTTTTTCCGTGATCAGCGCCGACCCATATGGTCGGCGCCCGATTTTTCTAGGAGCGGCGCCGATTATAAAAGCAAGTCCAGAACTCAGTTCTAAGGGACTGAAGAGACCAAAAAGAGATCACGAACGAGTGAAAAAAGAGAGCACTTACACACGAACAGAGAGCAAGAGAGATACAGGGTGTGAGAAAGAGAGATCTTTTTAGCATCAATTGTCTCAGATTAGGACAGATCCTGTCCAAATCAATCCCTGAGAGGAGCACCGTTACTCTGTCCCTGTCACGACCATCTATCATCTGGTGACTCTGTTCCAGTATCTCACCAACTTCGGCACATCCAGCAGACCACATTCACCTTCCAATTCCTAAATCTTGTCGCACAGTCACTGGTTGATTGATCTGTCTCCAGTCGACGCCGATCTTATCCAGTCCATGCCGATCCTCCTCAATCGACGCCGACCAGTCTCAATCGATGCCGATTCTACTTAGTCGACGCCAATTTCTCTGCAGATAGGTAAAAGGATACAGGTAACACAAATCCAAACATTTATTTCATAGTTCCCTATTTTCTATACTTTCTGTCTGCTGTTTAGATTCTTATTACTGCAATCAGAAAATCTAGTCTTTATTTACATCTTTTATCATGTATGCTTCTTTTCTTAATTGAAAATGTGGTCTGACATCCGCCGAGGAAGCTTATCGCTTCTCGGACCCGCTTCTCGGGCAGTCCACTTAAATATATTTTAATGTGGTCTTTTTCTGTCAAGCATCGGTGTTTTGCAGGTTATTCGGATCTATTGTGCGAAATTGCTCGTGTGCGCCCGTCTTGTCTACATCGGCTTCTTCATCCGTCTACATCTTCGGATCTAATCCATCAGGTATCGATTTTATTGGAGTTTTTCAGGGTTTTTTGTGTTTAGTTTGGTGCATTAACTTGGACAGGTAACAAGCGCAAAATTCTTGATCTACATTCTGGCACGCCCGGTGGGACCCAACCAAAGTCCCTTATTGGTAAGTTCATTTCTTTCCTAGTTTTGAACTTTGTTCCTTTTTTCACTGATTTCTATCAGTCCTATTTGAGAATTTCTTTTCATCATTTCAATCTTGCTTCTTTTTATGTGGAATCATTATCTTGAAATTTTTCTATTTCCTTAAAATAGAAATTTTTCATTTCACCATTATCCGGATATATCTTTCTGGATTTTGTTTGTTGTTTGCTTAACCTCTTCTTGTGGAGCACCTTGCTTGTTCATGGGATTGTTCGAGGGGAAGAGCTCAACAACACGCTTTTTGAAGTCCACACACCTTGGAGAGCTAAATCTACAGGTATTCCTCTTTTACGGTGTTTTCTCCTTTTTAGGATTTCTTTGTCGGTTGCCTATCACATCCAAACACTTCGATTTTTGGTGTTTAAAAAGAACTTAATCGCATTTGGGAAAGAATCTGTTTGACTTGTCTTCATTGAAGTCAAACACTTCGTTTTTAAGTGCTTAAAAAGAACTTTTTTTTGTCATTGCTGCCTGCTTTTCATCTAGTTTTAATTAGGCTGGAAAATTGATCAAAATCGGTAGTGACACTATTTGATTTTTATTTTTCACCCTTGAACACAAAGCCAAAATCACTAGGTATAAAGCATTTAAACAAAACTCCTTCCCTGGCCTCGCCTACTTGGAAATGATATCCAAGAGGAAGAGCCTACGCGGTACTCGGGCCGCGCTATAAATTCACGGAAGATTTTGGTATATATTGGCAAAGCACCCGACTCCCTTATCGCAGCGGTGTGTGAAGTGCGGGGGTAGGCCCCTATATCAAGCCACGTACCGGTCTTTTACTGAAGTGCCTTCGGGGCTCCTCACCAAACATTACCCAAACCATCCTTAGTTTGGCTATCTGAGTAGTTCCTGTTCTAAAAATCCTTCCCTAACATTTTCTTTTCTTAAAAGCATTAAAATTTAAAGGAGATAATCACTTGCGCTGCTTGAATTATCTGTGCATTAGTTAGGTCACTTTTCTGGTCTGTGTGTTTATGACGGTTATCACCCGATCACAATCCAGAAGAATGGCTCAACTAGTTCCTTCTTCCTCCGAGATCACCACTAGTGTGGAGGTTTCGGCCCCCCCCAATCTTCCTCGGGACCGCTGTTAGTTGGGTCCCCATCCTAGTCATATAACCCTTTCCATCAAGCCAAAGCAATCCCATCACGTCCAGCTTTCCCTAGTCCTTCGGAAATATCATCTGACTCGGAGTATGTTCCCCATGGGGATCCTGAATTCCAGGCATTCCTCGACCGTAAACCCGATAGCCCTCATGGACTACCTAGTACATAAGTCCATTCGAATATTTGATCAAGGGCCACCAATCCAACAAGTGTACGATTATCCTCGTGGATCATCCCAAGCCTTTGTAGAGCAGTTTGCACCATCTCTTTTACCTCGAGCCACGGAGAAGGGCGAGGCCCCTATGCCTCCCTTTTCTCTTCCACCTTCCATATCGACTAACTCAATTTGTTCCCAAATAGTCTTACCTATCCCTAACACTGCAGTTACCTCGAATATTCCACCACCTACTTCTGAGAGGTCTTCTGCCCTTGCTATAATGAATGCGTCTGCACACCCGCATGTTGCTGTTAATTCATCTATGCCCTCCATTGTGTCCCAAGGTCAGTACCTCTTCATGAGCCAACCCCCTCCGAATAGTCAGTTGGCTCCTACTTCTCGTCCTCTAGGGGGTATTTCCTCCAATGTTCCAGCAACTATGACCTTCGCCCATCAGCTAACATCGGCACCCTTAATACCGAACCCGGCAGTAGAAGGCCCCTTTCAGGTCTTGTTCCCCAACATGTCCAATCCAACCAACACCCATGTTCCTCAATCCATTCCGATCCAATCAACAAACATAGGAGTCCACCAATCACAGGCTCCATCCGTCATCCAACCTTCATTTTCTCAACCCCTTATTATCTCACAGCCTGCCTATACGCAAGCCACCTCACAGCAAATACCCCACCCAGTGTCACCCAGAACACCTGGTTATTCCTCTTATCATCCTATCCATCAACAGATGAATCCCCCATTGACACCTCAACAACATCCACCACTTGCTTCTTATGTAGGACATACCAATGTACCTCCTCCTCAATCGGACGTGGTTCAAATTCTCTTCAAGAAGATCGCAGATTTGGAAGCCTCCACAAAAGGGGCTCGTCCCTCATACTCCTTTGAAGAAGTGTGTAATGAACCCATTCACCCTTCAGTGGCTTTTAAGCCTTATCCTCCCCAATGGGAACTTCCTAAATTTTCAAAATTTCATAGTCGGGAAGACCCTCAACAACATCTGCGAGCATTCAAACATGCTTGCTATCTCATAGTCCAAGATCAGGGCTCATGCTCCGTACCTTTCCTATGTCTCTAGCAGGTCCTGCTTTAGACTGGTATAATAATATCCCTCAACATTCTTTGTTTTCCTTCTCTCAATTGGCCCAGATGTTTGTTGAAAACTTTTCAATAAATATCGCACATAAGATCTCGATCACAGATCTTTATAACATTCGCCAATTCGATGATGAGTCTATTGCAGACTTTGTCACTCGTTGGAGAGGGATAATCAACCAATTGTCTTTCTCCCTTCCTCAATCCCAACAAAATCGAGTTGTTTACTCGATCTTGTGCTAATCACATTTCTTCTACTTTAAGGATCCAAACCTTTTCATACCTTTGAGGAAGCCTTCACGATGGCACGCAAACTTGAATCTTGCGCCATTGAGCAAGGGAAGCTAAAACTTCGCTCTAAATCCAAACCAGATTTTTCTCGGTTTACCAAACCAAATTCTTCTCCTTCTAAAGACAAAAATCAAGGATCCACCAATGCCATCGTACTTAAAAGCATCACGGGCCGATAATACTTCTAATCAAACACCACGAAGAGACCCTTCATCTGCTCGAAAAGGGGCTTCATCATCTCGATCCTTCGCTCCATTGGGGGAATCATATGCCTCTATCTTAGAAAAAATGTTGGAAGTTCACATGATCGAACTTCCCCCCATTGGGGATGTTGATGAAAGCCGAGAACGCCCATTCTGGTATAGGGAAAATGATTTCTGTCCTTATCATAGAACCAAAGGTCATGACATTGAATGATGTCAGACATTCAAAAATCTTGTCCAGAAATTCATTGATAAAGGCGAGCTCATTCTGGATAATCCAAATGCTCCCCCAAATCAGGCACTCGATGTTTTTAAACAACCTTTTCCCAATCATGCCCCGAACCATAATGCTTCAGAGTCTCAAAAACCAAACACCCACACTATCAACTTCATCTCTACTGAAGAATCTTCTTCTGAAACCAAGCCATCTGCGAACACATCAATCGAATCAGAACCTCCTTCCACTTCATCAATCACTGGAACTCCAAATCTCAGATAGACGCCTTTAATATTCTCCATTACTAAGCAGGAGTATCTCTCTCCGCTCTTTGTCGACCTTCAATACTAACGGAAGTGTCATCCTCATCTTCTCATCGTCAGAAATTATTTCAAATCGAGGCAATTAATCCCTTGGAGTTCACTACAGGACACATCCACTTTGTGTACCATTCCCGCTGCAACCATGACCTTGTGAACGTACCTATAATTGTGCCAATTAGACGGAAGCTGTTCTTCGATTTTGACCCTCCTATCTCGTTTTCCTACATAGTTTTAACCATGATTTATGGCATCAGAAGTTAGGTCCCGTCGAAAGGAACTGTTCTTCATCAACTACTTCTTTCATCACTACATGTTATTCGCCTAGAAGAAAAATCCAAAGAAAGTAGCATCAACACCAACACTGTTTCCGAACCTAACTGAGAACCAAAATCTAAACGTCACCATCAGTACTCCCCACCTGCTCTCGCCTCCGAAAAGGTTACAATCACCTTATGCCGTTGAAGTCGTCACCATCCCTGAAAAAGGAAAGCCCATATTTCGGACCATCAAGACTCTTGGTGCTCTTCCACAAAAATCTCTCTCTATGACTCATAAACGATTGGATTTGCCTGCTGAGAAGGCATCTTCTTATACACACTTACCAAAACCATCATCTTCTTCTACAACACATTCCTCACCAATACTCCGAAAAATAGACTTACCTACTAAAAAGACGTCACCTCTTCTAATCAGGATCAGCATCTTCATTACCAAAAACCAAGGCACTCTATGTTCCTCCGATTTCACCTACTTTGGGAGCTTCTTCCTCTTCTAAAACCGACATTATCTAAATCATCAGTAAATTCGACCAAGCAACCCCCTTTGTCTCCAAAGACCGCAAAATTTGTCACATCTCCCTCATCTTCAAAATCTATTTTAGGGGCTCCTCCTCCACCAAAGTCAATCATGTCTCACTTACTCCCATCTCAAGTGCCCAAGACTGCCCCTCCAAATGTCCAAAAAAAAAGAGGATCCCTAAAAATACTGTTAAACCTAACATGCAAGTTCTTTTACCTCGGCAGTCGGTTAATGTAAAAGAACCACCTTCATCATCTCTATCCTCCTCTTCGTCTACCAGATTCTACACCGAAATCCTTTATCAACTTATCCAATCTTCATCCATAACCCTTCCTCCGATTAAACCTTATAACCCTAAAGGAGTTAAACCTACCTGGTTTAACTCTGATTTGATTTGTGCTTACCACCGTACCTCGGGTCATGATACTGAGGAATGTAAAGCTCTTCAAGCTGTTGTCAACAACCTTTTGGAAGAAAGTGATCTTTTGCTGGAGGAGGAGGAACAAGTACCTCCTGTCACCTTAGCCCCATCTAAGCCCCAACAATCCACTCAGACCTCTGGTGGTCCCACTCCACTTGATCTTCCACCTTCCCAAATTGACACAATCCATATCGCCACTAGAACCCAACACTATGATAACCCATCTTCATCTTCAGCATCTCGACCACGGGTTGTCATTTCTGCAGCCCCTGAAGGCGTTTCTCCTTCCTCATCAGCCCCACGACCCAGGGTCTCTATTCGTGCTGCACCTCGGGCTCAAGTTCCCGTGTCTATTGAGGAGAGTGTTATGAAACAACTCACCCAGGCTCTGGTCAAAATGTCTCTTTTTGACCTCATCCAATCCTCTCCACAACATCGCCAGGCTCTAATTGATAATCTGCGTCGCATCGCAGTGAATTCCGATGAGCCCCAGCCCTTCGAGTTGGTTGTTGGATTGAATGGACCATCAACCACCATTTCTTTCGAAGATTCAAAAATTCCTTCTCTTTCTTCCGAGGATTTAGAGGCTCCCCTCTTTATCACAGTCCAAATCAATAACACTACCTTAAAACGTGTTATGATCGATAGTGGAGCTGCACTCAACGTCATCTCCTCACACACATTCGAGCAACTTAAGTTACCAAAGAATGTAGTGTCACCCCCGCCTTTCGTCCTTTGATCATTTAATGATCAACTAGCAGTTACTTTAGGAACTGTGGTCTTACCCATTCGAGTAGGTAAGAAGCTGCTTCATGAACTCTTCTACATCGTCGAAGGAAAATTCCACTATAATATGATCCTCGGACGCTCCTGGATTCACACAATGCATTGTGTCCCATCCACCCTCCATCGATGCTTAAAATATCAATATGAGGGAAAAATATATACTCATCCAGGAGATCCTTTTCCTTCTGCACAATGCGACATGACCACAAGATCTGCCCCTTTAAAAGAAAATACATGTTCTCCTGACGGGGCCTCATCTTCTTCCATACCTGCAACCAAACTACCGGATTTACAAAATCTAGAAGAGACATTGCAGCGTTTCTCACTAGGAGAGCTTCCTCTCTTTTCTTTTGATGCCCATCTCAAACCTAATGAGTATGGTAGACCAGACAAACAACCTGAATATCAACCAGGTCTCAGTCGCATCGTCACCATTGGTCTGCCTAATCAACAGACTAATTTCATCTACGGTGGTCTTGATACGCCTCACTATCGCCCAAATTCTCCTCCTAGGATCAAACCTTACTCAACAGGGTTTGATTATCTACAGAATCCCACGTTTGCAAAAACTTATCTATATCGATGCGCGTGGAAAGGATTTGGCCTCGGAAAATATGAACAAGGTATACATGACCTCAAATCCATTCCTACTCTCATGCCACATCAGAAATTTGGTTTAGGATTTAAACCTCTTTCAAAAGCCACCGTCACTATTCTCGATGAGCCTCTTCCTACTGAAGAACCATCTTCCCCCACTAAGTCAGAAACATCACTTGATGTGGACGACGACATTTCCATCCCGTCTAACTTTTTTTTTTATCAATACCATTTCCTTAGGGCCGTTAGCCTATGAGACTAACAATCGGTCCGCTTCTATACCATTAATCTTCCCTGAAATAGTTGGAGACGACTCTCCTACTATCAACACTATCCACTGTGCGGATGATGATTCTGTCCTCACCTATCTGGGGGAAGAGGATTCATATCTCCCCAAGACTATTCCTTCTGATACGTCTACCCTTCTCAACGAGGCCACTATCGACCCTAATATAGGGACTTCTGAAGACCCTCGCATCATTAAGGTCGGCCAGTCTCTTAATCCACAGGAATTAGGGGACTTTACCACTTTTCTTTCCAACCATCGTCAAGCCTTTGCTTGGTCATACGAGGATATGCCAGGACTCGATCCCGATATTGTGGTCCACAATATCGTTACTCTTCCCAACATCAAGCCAGTTAAACAAAAATTACGTAAAATGCACCCTAGAGTAGCCCTTCTTGTTAAAGAAGAATTGCAGCGCTTGCTCTTGGCTAACTTCATCCAACCCATCGATTATTCACGATGGGTGTCCAATGTAGTACCAGTAACTAAGGCTACTGGGAAAATTTGAATTTGTACCGACTTCCGAGATCTTAATCTTGTTTGTCCAAAAGATGATTTTCCTCTACCTAATATCGACCAACTCGTGGATTTAACTGCGGGTCATGAGATGCTTTCTCTTATGGATGGTTTCTCTGGGTATAATCAAATTCTCATCACACCAGAAGACCAACATAAGACTTCCTTCATAACTCCTTGGGGGACCTTTTGCTATCGTGTCATGCCTTTTGGTCTTAAGAACACAGGAGCAACCTATCAACGAGTAATGACCTACATCTTCCATGATCTCTTGCACAAAATTGTGGAAGATTACGTTGACGATCTCCTTGGTAAGTCCAAGCATCGTCGGGATCATCTTTTCATCCTTGCACCTCTCTTTGAGAGGCTTATCCGCTTCTGTCTTCATCTAAATCCATCTAAGTGCGTGTTTGGCGTTCTCACTGGTAAACTTTTAGGTTTTATCATTTCCATCAGGGGTATTGAAGTGGACCCCACAAAAATAAAATCCATCCTTGAGATGCCTCCCCCATCTAACTTGAAGCAACTCCGCAGTCTCCAAGGACGTCTTCAATTGGTGCGTCGTTTTATCTCCTAATTGTCGGACCGTTGTCAACCTTTTCACCATCTCCTCCGTAAGAATGTTCATTTTGAATGGGATGAGCATTGCCAAAGGGCCTTTGATGATCTCAAAGCTTATCTTATTTCTCCACCCGTGCTTACACCTCCACGTGAGGGGGAGCCTTTCTATCTTTATATCTCTGTGACTGACCATGCTCTGGGAGCCATGATCTCGCATCGGGACACTTGTGGTAAAGAACAAGCTATCTATTACATCAGTCGCACCCTCCATGAGTATGAGACACGTTACTCTGAAGTTGAAAAACTATGTTGTGCTCTCTTCTTCGTAACTTCTAAGCTTTGTCATTATCTCCTTAATCATAAAACTTACATTGTCACAAGTGTCAATCCCCTCAAGACAATTCATGCAAAGCCTTATCATAATGATCGTATCACTCGTTGGCTTATGCTCATGACTGAATTTGACCTCGAGTTTATCCCGCAAAAGGCTATCAAGGGTCAGGTTATTGCAGATCAATTAGCGGATGCTCCTCTTCCGGACACTCAAGACCCCCTTGCTCAATTCCCCAATGAATATATCCAACAAATTGATTTTGGTCTATCTCCATTTAAAGTAAAGCTCTTCTTTGATGGATCCAAATGCCAGCAAGGGGGAGGTACGGGTTTCGTGATGATTCCTCCTTGGGGTACGCCTATCCCAGTTGCACACAAATTAAACTTTGAGTGCACCAATAATATGGCTGAGTACAAAGCTCTTGTCTTAGGTCTTCAAAATGCCATTAATCTCGGTGCTCGTCATATTGACATCTTTGGTGATTCTGAACTCATCGTTAATCAGGTCACGGGTGTCTATCAATGTAAGAATGATATCCTTCAAAAATATCGTGACATCGTTCTTGCTCAACTCCAATCTCTCGATAAGTTCACTATCCAAGCCATTCCTTGCACTGCAAATCGATTCGCAGATACCATGGCCTCGTTAGCCTCACTTATCCCGCCTTTTACAGAAGACTCGCGTCTTTATGTTGCTGTGCAACGATTAGATCAACCATCTTATCTTGGGCAACTAACTTCAATCAATGTTGTCACAACCCATACTCAGGATGAGTGGTATCAACAGATAGTTGATTATCTATCTCATTCGATACTTCCTCTAGATCTGACTTCCAATGGTAGAAGGTCTTTTGTCCAATGCGCCAATCGCTATTCTATTCTAGGTGGCCTTCTTTACAAACACGGCTTTGATGGTATTTTGCTTCGATGCCTCAAAACCCATGAATCATCTAAAGCTATTCAGGAGGTCCATGATGGTATCTGTGGTGGACATTTTAGTGGCTTAGCTGTAGCCAAGCGCATTTTACGTTTGGGATATTATTGGCCTTCTCTTAATCAAGATTGTTGTGAATATACTAAGAAATGCGTCAAGTGTCAGCAACATTCCAATCTCACACACATCCCTAGTCAAGCTTTACAACCTGCGGCGGATTTTTGGCCTTTTTCGCAGTGGGGTCTTGATCTTATTGGTCTCATCAATCCCCGTTCTTCACAGCGTCATCATTCTATCATTACTGCCACTGAGTACTTTACTAAGTGGGTAGAAGCTATCCCTCTTTCTTCAACAAAGCCTAAACCCATAGTCGATTTCATCTATCAACACATCATTTGTCGCTTTGGCATTCCACACAAGCTAGTCACAGACAAGAACGCTGATTTGCAGAATCTCTGCAACGCTTTCAATATCAAACTCAGTTTTTCTTCTCCATACTATCCTCAAGCTAATGGTCAGGCCGAAGCTTCCAATAAAACTTTACGTAATATCCTCGTAAAGGTAACTAGTCGAGCTGGCAGGGATTGGCATTTACATATCCCTTTTGCTCTCTGGGCTTATCGGACTAGCATTCGTACTCCTACTGGTGCTACTCCTTTCTCTCTCGTCTATGGGTCTGAGGCTGTCCTTCCTTTGGAAGTCCAAATCCCATCTCTTCGTGTTTCTCTCAGAGAATTCGTCTCCGATGAGGATTATCGTCAAAATCGTCTAGCACAACTTGAATTATTAGATGAGCGGCGTCTCAACGCTCTTGAGCATCATCAGGTCTATCTTGAACGTGTCAAGCGTGCTTATAACAAGCACTTGCAGCACCGTGACTTCAAAATTGGTGACCTTGTTCTTAAGGAAAATCAAAATGTCACTACACTCGAAAGAAGTCAGCGGGGTAAGTTTGCTCCCAACTGGATGGGCCCGTATATTATCACTCATAAATATGGGTCTGGGGCTTATCGTTTATCTTCCATGGATGGTATACCTGAAGCGGAACCTCTTAATGCTTTGCATTTACGACCCTTCTACTGTTAAAATCTATCTTACACAAATCTAGTCGCAACACAGATCTTTCATCCGTCCTAATAACCAGTCATCTACTTTCGTGGTGATTCGAAATTGTGTGGTTCTCCGCCTATTGCCTCTTTTACCTTAAATATGAGTATCGCGGCTCTACTCATTGCACGTTTCTTTTGGATATGTTCCTCCTCATGGTAGGAATACCTTGATCACCACTTCATCTGTCCCAAGTACTTATCTTAATCGGATCTACTCGGGGCATGAGTGCATGTTCTTCTTTGTTCTCTTCCCCTCCGTCTAATCTATCTAGGTCTAAACTCAGCTTCTTTCAAAACAAAAAAAAAAGATGTTATCCAAAAGATAGACTGATCCCTTGAAGGACAGCTATCCATACATTATCAAGTGAATCAAAAAGAAAATAGACCATGCCCTTAAAGGATGGCTATTATCAAAAATTCTAAAAATATAGACCATACCCTCGAAGGATGGCTATCATTAAAATTCAAAATACAGACCGCTCCCTTGAAGGACGGCTATTTCTCAAAGAAATATTCAAGGCTTCTTGTAATTAATCAGCCTTCCAGTCAGTTTATACAATTTTTAGCATAACTGAAAGACTTCCCGCATCGATCAATCTTTCCATATCAAGCAAACTTCCCGCATTGATCAGTTTGCTTTTCTGCCAAAATCATGAAGCTGAGATTTAGGACCTTTTGTCAATCATATGGAGAATCCTATTTTCCTACTATGGACATGTATTCTGTCCCTTGTAAATTCTGACAAGATACTTTTCTTCCCGTTTCTATCCTAGATCTGGTTTGCGACTAGTTAGTGTCAGGTTTATTTTAATCTTATATAGGGCCTTGTATGCTTGGTCTTTCGATTTCCTATCTGGATCTTATCTATGGTCGGTTGGAATTCCGACTTATCATTTTTCTCCTTATCGGAGTATCTTCTCTTCTAAGTCACGGTTGTTTCCATTTACATCTTTGGCTCTTGCAAAGAGTATTCCCCATTTCTTTGTCTTGCATCTAGTTAAATTGACATTTCACATGTTAAATTCAATCAAAATTCATCTTTTATCAAAATTCATCTTATCTATCAAAACATCTATCTATATTCATTTCTCATTAAAATTACATCCATACATCGAACACATCTATCTATCTATCCATCAAAATATTTACATCCAAGGTACATTACATCTATCTATATCTCATCCATACATCAAACACATCCATCTAAATCTATCCATCAAAAAATTTAAACACATGTACATCCAAGTTACATCACATCCATCTATCAAAATTATATCCACATATCAATCTATCTAATCACATCTATTTCTATCATCTATCAGTCTATATCTATCCAATCACATCTATTTTATACTCTAACAGTATATATCTATATCCATCTATTCATGTATATCAAAATTAAAAGCATGAGTACAATCATATGACAAATAACATGATCAATCTATATATACATGTGTGTCTGTACAAAAATGGGTGGCTTTCAATCAAGCCATCTATACAATGCCTTCCAATCGAGGCTACATCACTATACAGATACAAAATCTATCAAATCTCTATATAGTAAAATCTGAAGCGTGGAGGACACTATCCCCTCCACCCTCCTCTACACCTGGCTGTCTCTCCTGGCCGCCGCCTATCGAGCTCGATGCACCTGCTGCTGGAGGTCTCGGCCCACCTCGATCTCTCCCAGTACTCCCTCCACCTGAGGCTCCACTCGCTGTAGCCGTCGCTGCTCTCCTCCTCGCCCCGTACCGAGGCACGTCTGGGGCATGCTACGCTAGGAAATCCTCATAGTATCTCACCTCAGTGAGGAGAGACTGGTATGTGCTCAGGCTCACAGTACCTGGTGCTCGTAACGATGCTGCTGGTGCTTCTGGGGCTGCTGGCACTGCTGGTGGTGCCCCTCCTAGGGTCGTGCCCTATGTACCAGACTCTGATGTGGCATCGGTCTCTCTATATTTGGCCCTGAGGGCCTCCTTATGCCGAAGGTAGCGATCCCTCTGCTGGATCGCTATATCTCACTCCTGGTGAGTGGTGTCTCTCTCCATAATCACGACATCCCTCTCCTCTGTCATGGCCCTGATCTCCTCCAGAGCTACCTGATGTGTCTGTGTAAGGGTGGCATGCTCTACCTCCAGTCTGTCCAGCATAGCAGCTATGTCCTCCTCGTCAGCATCTATAGATGGCGGGAGATGTCATGGAAGCTCTGTGTCGTACCATGCTACGTAGCCCTCATCCACCCCCGCGTCATCATCACTGTCTGCGGAGGGTGGGGCCTCTCTCAGTGGGTCTACCGGGATCAAAATCGGTAAATCCGTCTCTCTACTATCCCGCCTATATGGCGTGTAGGTGGTCGGCACTGTCTGTACTAGGCCGAACTGTCTCAGTATCCGCATGAATGGGACTCGCTCCCACATATTCAGCCTATGGCCCCTGACCACCCGGCTCCGTCTCAGTGCTACCAAGTGGGCATCCTGACCAGCCCATGTCGGAAATGCCCGATACGGCCTCCAGATAACCTGATCTGGTGTCAGCGTCCTGAAACGCTCAGAGTACCACTCGGCCGATCTACCTGTATCCCCTGCGGCCATGTCGGCCCGCCATCTCCGAAATCCATAATCAATGTCTCCCACTGCTGCTGGCATCCAAGGAAGCCTGGATGGCCTGATCACCGCTATGTGCTCATATGCCCAGCAATGGAGCACAAAACTGACGTCAATCCCTGTCCTCCGACCAGTGGTGTACATCCATAGCTCATGATATATCTGAGCTATCAGGGCATCGGCGAAGGCAAAAAACCTGTCTGTACCGCAAGATGTCGCAGACACAGTCTAACAGTAACAATGGGAATCTCCCACCTCCTGAATCTGGCAGGGCAAAGTAAGATATCGCCATCTGAATCAAGGCTATCCGTCTACTCCGAGGACTATCCTGCCTGTACTGTGAGGCTATCCTCACTGCCCCGGACACTATCTCCGAGTCATCTGCCCTATCTTTGTATAACCGACCTAGGGCCCTCTGCTGCTGCTCCCGGGGTGTGATCTCAATCGGGTCCCCAGCGATCGACAATCTCAAGATCCTGAATATATCCTCATTGGTGATAGTCATCTCACCCTTCCTGAACCAAAAAGTGCACGTGTGACTATCCCACCATCGCACTAATGCCCGCATGAGCTCCACATCTCGTGGCACTCGTCTATAATACCGGAAACCCCCGACCCCGGCTAGCTCTAAATGCTGTCAGTCTGCATCTGTCACATCAGGGAGAATAGTCTCCAATAACTCAGGAATGGCATCCCTCATATGAAGAGCCTCTCGTGCCTGCATCCACGACATCAAAAACATAATTAGTCTCTTATTTCCCCAAATCACATCCTCCAAGACAGTAACAAAAAAAAAATGAGCATCTATCAATCGGCATTGATTTGGTAAAATCGGCGTCGTTCATTTTAGTCAGCGCCGATTAATACCAATCGACGCCGATCCAACACCAATTGACGCCGATTACACCAATCGGCGCCGACTGCCTGTGCGGACATGAACTGGACCCTGGCCTCCCATGCAAAAAAAAAAATCAAACAAAAAAAAAATAAATTAAGAACAATGGGTTCAAGAATGACCACTTACCCCAGGTCGTGTCCTCCTGCGCTTCTGATCACTCCCAGAGGCTTCCATGATGCTCAAATCAAAAATCTGGCTTTCTCTGAATCAATCGTCACGTTGAAAATAAATCGTTTACGTTTTCCGTTCGCATATTTATATGTGCCTGGATGGGTCGGCGCCGATTTTTTGGGTCGACGCCGTTTGTTTTAGTCGTCGCCGATTAGTTTGGTCGCCACCGATTTTCTATATCTGTTTGCCATAGTGTTGAGGCTTGGCTTACTTATCTATCTGATCATTGTTGTGTGCTGAATTTTGTCTTTCAGCGCATCTTTTTGATATCATTGTCTATTTCGGCTTTGTTCCCTTTGCGTGGGACACTCGTACTTTTTGGCAGCTTAGAGTTAAACGGGTCTGTAGGCACTAACGTCGTCTGCTTTGCAGACCGTCTAGTTGTCCCTACCAATGTGTCTCTCTTTAGATGCTGACTGTTTTGTAGTTCTCCTTACACTCATGGGTCTGTAGGCACTCACGTCGTCTCATGAGGAGACCGGCTAGTTTGCCCTACCAATGTGAGTTCCTTAGGTTACTGCCTTTTATTTATTTTTATGCGTCATCAATGATCAGATCTACTCCAGGCATTCGACTGGGGCATCCTACATTTTTCATCTACCTTTTTCAAACTTGGGATCGTCTGTTCTATCATCCATCCCATCCCTAGTTTGAGGGGGATCACATCATCACAAATTCTTCCCTTCTTCCATCCCTTTGTTTTTGTCTCATAACCTTGCTTATCGCAAGTTACTTGACAAAAAGGGGCAAAATGTAGACACTTAAAATTGGTTACTCAATTTAGTGTCCCTCTCATTCATTTACTTGCTTAGGTAACCTGGGGCACGTTTTACGTCACCAACTATCCCCTTGGGATATTATCCAATTTGTGATTTAATCACTTATTCCAAATTTAATTCACCCCATCACATCTTATCCATGAGTGATTAAATATTAAATATTTGATTACGCTTCTTCCCATGCATCTTAATCACTTATCCACCCCAAATTTATTCTATCTATGTATCACATCTATTTTTCCTCTTCCCTAAGCGGGATATTTCCCGTATTCGAGATAAATCTTATCTTTCTTGAAATCGCTCATTTTGGCCATCTCGGGAGTCTATTCCGCGATCGGCGCCGACCCATATGGTCGGCGCCGATTTTCTAGGAGTGGCGCTGATTATAAAAGCAAGTCTAGAACTCAGTTCTGGGGACCGAAAAAGAGACCACGAACGAGCGAAAAAGTGAACAGATGAAAAAAGGAAGCACTTACGCACGAACAGAGAGCGAGAGAGATACAGGTTGTGAGAAAGAGAGATCTTCTTAGCATCAATTGTATCAAATTAGGGCAGATCCTGTCCGAATCAATCCCTGAGAAGAGCACCGTTACTCTGTCCCTGTCACATTAGCATCACACACCACCATCTATCATCTGGTGACTTTGTTCCAGTGTCTCGCATCCAGCAGACCACATTCATCTTCTAATTCTCGAATCTTATCGCACAGTCCCTGATTGATCGATCTGTCTTTAGTCGACGCCGATCTAACCCAGTCGATGCCGATTCGTCTCAATCGACGCCGACCACATCAGTCGAAGCCGATTCTACCCAGTCGACGCCAATTTCCCTGCAGACAGGTAAAAGGATACAGGTAACACAAATTCAGCATTATTTCCTAGTTCCCTGTTTTCTGTACTTTCTGTCTGCTGTTTAGATTCTGTCTTATTACTGCAATCAAAAAATCTAGCTTTTATTTACATCTTTTATCATGCATGCTTCTTTTCTTAATTGAAAACGTGGACTGACATCCGCCGAGGAAGCTTATCACTTCCTGGACCCGCTTCTCGAGCAGTCCACCTAAATATCTTTTAACGTGGTCTTTTTCTGTCAAGTATTGGTGTTTTGCAGGATACACGGATCTATTGTGTGAATTGCTCGTGTGCGCCCGTCTTATCTACATCAGCTGCCTCATCCGGCTACATCTTCATCAGGTATCAATTTCATTGGAGTTTTTCAGGGTTTTTGTGTTTAGTTTGGTGCATTAACTTGGATAGGTAACAAGCGCGAAATTCTTGATCTACACTAAGCCCTAAACACTAAACCCTAAACCCTAAAAAATAAACCTTGAATGGTAAACCCCATAAACTATAAAATTTTAGCCCTAAATAATAAACCCTAAACCCTAAACCTTAATCCCCTAGCACTAAACTCTAAACCTTGAGACCTAAAGACTAAAGCGTAAACCCTAAATATTAAACCCTAAACCATAAACCATAAACCACAAATTATAAACCCTAAACCATAAATTTAAAACCCTAAAACCTAAACCCTAAACCCTAAACCCTTAGATGTAAACATTAAACCTTGAAACCTAAACCCTAAACACTAAAGCCTAAACCCTAAAAATTGAGCACTAAACACTAAACCCTAAACCATAAATATAAAACCCTAAACCGTAAACCATAAACAAAAAATCCTAAACCCTAAACCCTAAACTCAAAACCCTAAACCCTAAACCCTAAACTCTAAACACTAAATCCTAACCCCTGAACACTAAGCCCTAAAGACTAAATCCTAAACTCTAAATCGTGAGCCTTAAATTATAAACTCTAAACCCTAAAAACTAAACCCTGAGCCCTAAACACTAAACTCTAAAAACTAAACCTTGAATCATAAACCCCATAAACCCTAAACCTTTAGCTCTAAACCATAAACCCTAAACCCTAAGCCCTAAACTATAATCCCTTAGCCGTAAACCTTAAACTCTGAGACCTAGACCCTAAACCCTAAACCCTGAAACCTAAACCCTAAACCCTTAACAATAAACCATGAGCAATGAACCCTAAACCCAAAATATTATACCCTAAACCATAAATCCTAAACCCTAAACTAAAAACCCTAAACACTAAACCCTAAAAAGAAAACCTTGAATCATAAACCCCATAAACCCTAAACCTTTACCCCTAAACCCTAAACCCTAAACCCTAAATCCTAAACATTAAACCCTAAATAATAAACCATAAACCATAAATCATAATCCCTAAAGCCTATACTCAAAACACTAAATCCTAAACCCTAAACCCTAAAAACAAAAATCTAAACCTTGAATCAGAAAACTTATAAACCCTAAACCTTTAGCCCTAAACCATAAATAATAAATCCAAAACCCTAAACCCTAAACCCTAAAAACTAAACCTTGAATCATAAACCCCATAAATCCAAAACCCTAAACCCTAAATATTAAACCTTGAATCATAAAACCCATAAACACTAAACCTTTAACCTAACCCATAAACCCTAAACCCTAAAACCTAATCCTTAAATTAAAAATCACTTAGCCCTAAACCTTAAACCCTGAGACCTAAACCCTAAAACCTAAATTTTAGACCCCCAAACCGTAAACAATAAACCTTAAATGCTAAACCCTAAACCCTAAACCCTAAACTATAAACCCTAAAGCGTAAACCCTAAAAAATAAACATTGAATCATAAACCCCATACATCTTAAACTGTTAGCCCTAAACACTAAACCTTCAATAATAAAACCCATAAAGCATAAACCCTAATCCCTTAGCTGTAAACCTTAAACCCTGAAACCTAAACCCTAAACCCAAAAGCCTAAACCCTAAATCCTGAGCAATAAACACTAAACCCTAAACCCTAAATATTAAACCCTAAACCGTAAACCATAAATAGAAAATCCTAAACTTGAAACCCTAAACCCTAAACTCTAAACCCTAAATCCTAACCCCTGAACACTAAGCCGTAAAGACTAAATCCTAAACCCTAAATCGTGAGCCTTAAATTCTAAACTCCTAAACCCTAAACGCTAAAAACTAAACCCTAAGCCCTAAACACTAAACTCAAAAAACTAAACCTTGAATGATAAACCCCAATAAACCCAAAAACTTTAGCCCTAAACCATAAACCCTAAACCCTAAACCCCAAGCCATAAACTATAGTCCCTTAGCCCTAATCCTAAGTTTTTGAGACCTAGACCCTAAACCCTAAACCCTAAACACTAAAACCTTAACTGTAAATAGTAAGCCCTAAACTGTTAATGCCTTATCCCTAAACCTTAAACCATAAACCCTAAACCCTAAACCATGAGCACTGAACCCTAAAACCTAAATATTATACCGTAAACCATAATACCTAAACCCTAAACTCAGAACCCTAAACACTAAAGCCTAAAAAGAAAAACCTGAATCATAAACCCCATAAACCCTAAACCTTTACTCCTAAACCATGAACCCTAAACCCTAAATCCTAAGCCCTAAACTATAATCACCCTAAACTCTAAACCCTAAACACTAAACCCTAAATCCTAAACATTAAACCCTAAATCATAAACCATAAACCGTAAATCATAAACCCTAAAGCCTATACTCAAAACTCTAAATTCTAAACCCTAAACCCTAAAAACTAAAATCTAAACCTTGAATTAGAAAACCTATAAACCCTAAACCTTTAGCCCTAAACCATAAATCATAAATCCTAAACCCTAAACCCTAATAATAAACCTTGAATCATAAAACCCATAAACACTAAAACTATAACATAACCCATAAACCCTAAACCATAAACCCTAATCCTTAAATTAAAAATCACTTAGCCCTAAACCTTAAATCCTAAGACCTAAATCCTAAACCCTAAATTTTAGACCCCTAAACCCCAAACAATAAACCTTAAATGCTAAACCCTAAACACTAAACCCTAAACCCTAAACTATAAACCCTTAAGCATAAACCCTAAAAAATAAACATTGAATCATAAACCCCATACATCTTAAATTTTTAGCCCTAAACCCTAAACCCTAAACACTAAACCTTCAATAATAAACCCCATAAGGCCTAAACCCTAATCCCTTAGCTATAAACCTTAAACCCTGAAACCTAAACCCTAAATCCTAAAGCCTAAACCCTAAACACTAAACCCTAAACCCTGAATATTAAACCCTAAACTGTAAACCATAAATAGAAAATCCTAAACCTGAAACCCTAAACCCTAAACTCTAAACCCTAAATTCAAACCCTTGAACACTAAGCCCTAAAGACTAAATCCTAAACCCTAAATCATGAGTCTTCAATTCTAAACTCCTAAACCCTAAAAACTAAACACTAAACCATGAGCCCTAAACACTAAACTCTAAAAACTAAACATTGAATCGTAGACCCCATAAATCCTAAACCTTTAGCCCTAAACCATAAACCCTAAACCCTAAACCCTAAACCCTAAGCCCTAAACTATAGTCCCTTAGCCCTAATCCTTAAACTTTGAGACCTAGATCCTAAACACTAAACCCTAAACACTAAACCCTTAACTATAAACCCTAAGCACTAAATTGTTAATGCCTTATCCCTAAACCTTAAACCATAAAACCTACACCCTAAACCCTAAACCTTGAGCACTGAATGCTAAAACCTAAATATTATACCCTAAAACAAAAATCCTAAACCCTAAACACTAAACCCTAAAAAGAAAATCTTGAATCATAAACCTCATAAACCCTAAACCTTTCAACCTAAACCCTAAACCCTAAACCGTAAAGCCTATACTCAAAACTCTAATCCCTAAATCCTAAACCCTAAAAACAAAACCTTGAATCGTAAAACCTATAAACCCTAAACCTTTAGTCCTAAACCATAAATCCTAAACCCTAAACCCTAAACCCTAAACCTTAAACCCTGAGACCTAAACCTTATAACCTAATACCTAAACCCTATACCCTAAACCCTAAAAACTATACCTTGACTCATAAACCCCATAACCCCTAAATCTATAACCTAACCCATCAACCCAAAACCCTAAACCCTAAACACTAATCCTTAAACTATTATCCCTTGCCATAAACCTTAAACACTAAGACCTAAACCCTAAACCCTAAAACCTCAACCCTAAACCAAAAACCATAAACCATAAACCCTAAACCCAAAACCCAAAACCCTAAACCATAAACCCTAAACCCTTAGCCCTAAACTATAATCCCTTAGCTGTAAACCTTAATCTCTAAGACCTAGACCCTAAACCCTAAACCCTAAAACCTAAACCATAAACCCTAAACCCTAAACCATAAACCATAAACCAGGAGCACTGAACCCTAAACCCAAAATATTATACCCTAAACCATAAATCCTAAACCCTAAACTCAAAACCCTAAACACTAAACCCTAAAAAGAAAACCTTGAATCATAAACCGCATAAACCCTAAAACTTTACCCCTAAACCATAAACCCTAAACCCTAAACCCTAAACCCTAAACCCTAAGCCCTAAACTATAATCCACCCTAAACCATAAACACTAAATCGTAAACCATAAACCCTAAATCATAAACCCTAAAGCCTATACTCAAAACTCTAAATCCTAAACCCTAAACCCTAAAAACTAAAATCTAAACCTTGAATCGGAAAACCTATAAACCCTAAACCTTTAGCTCTAAATCTTAAATCATAAATCCTAAACCCTAAAAACTAAACCTTGAATCATAAACCCCATAAATCCAAAACCCTAAACCCTAAATATTAAACCTTGAATCATAAAACCCATAAACCCTAAACCTTTAACCTAACCCATAAACCCTAAACCTTAAACCCTAATCCTTAAATTAAAAATCACTTAGCCATAAACCTTAAACCCTGAGACCTAAACCCTGAACCCTAAATTTTAGACCCCCAAACTGTAAACAATAAACCTTAAATGCTAAACCCTAAACCCTGAACTATAAACCTTAAAGCATAAACCCTAAAAAATAAACATTGAATCATAAACCACATACATCTTAAAATGTTACCCCTAAACCCTAAACCCTAAACACTAAACCTTCAATCATAAACCCCATAACACATAAACCCTAATTCCTTAGCTGTAAACCTTAAACCCTAAAACCTAAACCCTAAACCCTAAACCCTAAACCCTAAACTCTAAAGCATGAGCACTAAACACTAAACCGTAAAGCCTAAATATTAAATCCTAAACCGTAAACCATAAATAGAAAATCCTAAACCCTAAAGCCTAAAATTGAAACCCTAAACCCTAAAATCTTAACCCTAAATCCTAACCCCTGAACACTAAGCCCTAAAGACTAAATCCTAAACCCTAAATTGTGGGCCTTAAATTGTAAACTCTAAACCCTAAAAAATAAACACTAAACCCTGAGCACAAAACACTAAACTCTAAAAACTAAACCTTGAATCATAAACGCCATAAACCCTAAACCTTTAGCCCTAAACCCTAAACCCTAAACCGTAAACCGTAAACCCTAAGCCCTAAACTTTAGTCCCTTAGCCGTAAACCTTAAACTCTAAGACCTAGACTCTAGACCCTTAACCCTAAACCCTAAACCCTTAACTGTAAACACTAACCCCTAAACTATTAATTCCTTATCCCTAAACCTTAAACCATAACCCCTAAACCCTAAACCCTAAATGTTATACCCTAAACAATAAATCATAAACAATAAACTCAAAACCCTAAACACTAAACCCTAAAAAGAAAACCTTGAATCATAAACCCCATAAACCCTAAACCTTTAGCCCTAAAACCTAAACCCTAAACCCTAAAACCTAAAACGTAAAACCTAAGTGCTAAACTATAATCCTCCCCAAACACTAAACCCTAAACCCTAAATCCTAAACATTAAACCCTAAATCGTAAACCATAAACCATAAATCATAACCCCTAAATCCTATACTCAAAACCCTAAATCATAAACCCTAAACCCTAAACCTTAAACACTAAGACCTAAACCTTAAAACCTAGTCCCTAAACCATAAACCCTAAATACTAAAAGCTATACCTTGACTCATAAACCCCATACACCCTAAACATTTAACCTAACCAATAAACCCTAAACCCTAATCCTTAAATTTTAATCCCTTGCCATAGACCTTAAACCCTAAACCCTAAACCCTAAAAACTAAAAACTAAATGTTGAATCATAAAACCTATAAACCCTAAACCTATAGCCCTAAACCATAAACTGTAAATCCTAAACCCTAAATGCTAAAATCGAAACCCTAAACACTAAACCCTAAAAACTAAACCTTAAATCATAAACAAAATAAATCCTAAACCCTAAATCCTAAATATTAAACCTTGAATCATAAAACCAATAAACCCTAAAACTTTAACCTAACCCATAAACCCTAAACTCTAAACCCTAATCCTTAACTTAAAAATCACTTAGCCCTAAACCTTAAACCCTGAGACCTAAACCATAAACCCTATACCCTAAATTTTAGACCCTAAACCATAAACAATAAACATTAAATGCTAAACCTTTAACCCTAAACTCTAACCTATAAACCCTAAAGCATAAACATTGAATCGTAAACCCCATACATCTTAAACTGTTATCGCTAAACCCTAAAACCTAAACATTAAACCTTCAATCATTAACCCCATAAACCCTAAACCTTTTTCCATAAACCATAAACCCTAAACCTTTTTCCATAAACCATAAACCCTAAGCCCTAAACTATAATCTCTTAGCCCTAAAACTTAAAACCTAAGACCTAAACACGAAACCCTAAACCCTAAACGCTAAACCCTAAACCATAAACCTTTAGCACTAAACCCTAAACCCTAAACTTTAAATATTAAACATTAATTTATAAACCATAAATGTTAAATCCTAAACCCTAAACCCTAAATGCGAAATCCTAAACACTAAACCCTAAACCCTAAACCCTAAAAAATAAACCTCGAATAGTAAACCCCATAAACCATAAAATTTTAGGCCTAAACCATAAATCCTAAACCCTAAACCCTAAGCCCTAAAATATAATCCCTTATCCCTAAACCTTAAACCTTGAAACCTAAAGCCTAAATCCTAAACCCTAAACCCTAAACCCTAACCCCTAAACCCTAACCCATAAACCGTACATCCTAAACCCCGAGCACTAAACCCTAAATATTAAACCCTAAACCATAAATGCTAAACCCTGAACCATTAATTTAAAACCCTAAACCTTAATCCCTTAGCAGTAAACCTTAAAATCTAAGACCTAAACCATAAACCCTAAACCCTAAACCCAAATCCCTAAACCCTAATCCTTAAAATAAAAAGCACTTAGCTCTAAACCTTAAACCCTGAGACTTAAACCCTAAAACCTAAGCAATCAACAATAAACCCTAAATTTTAAACCATAAACCATAAGCAATAAACCCTAAATGTTAAACCCTAAACCCTAAACCCTAAACTATAAACCCTAAAGCATAAACCATAAAGAATAAACCTTGACTCGTAGACCCCATACATCTTAAACTGTTAGCCCTAAACCTTTAACCCTAAACACTAAACCTTCAATCATAAACCCCATAAACCCTAAATGTTTTTCCCTAAACCCTAAACCCTAAGATCTAAACTATAATCCCATAGCCCTAAACCTTAAACCATGAGACGTAAACCCTAAACCCTGAGCATTAAACCCTAAACCGTAAACCATAAACCCTAAGCACTAAATCCTAAACACAAAACTTTAAATATTAAACATGAAATTATAAACCATAAACGATAAATCCTAAACCCTAAACCCTAAACACGAACCCTAAACACTAAACCCTAAACCCTAAAAAATAAAAAATAAACCTTGAAAGGTAAACCCCATAAACCATAAACTTTTAGCCCTAAATAATAAACCCTAAACCCTAAACCATAAACACTAATCTCTTAGCCCTAAACCTTAAACCTTGAGACCTAAATCCTAAACCCTACACCCTAAACCCTAAACCCTAAACCCTAAATCTTAAACCTTGAGCACTAAACCCTAAACCATAAACCATAAACCATAAATGCTAAACCCTAAACCATAAATTTAAAACCCTAAACCCTAAACCCTAAACCCTAATCCCTTAGTTGTAAACCTTAAACCTTGAAACCTAAACCCTAAACCCTAAACCATAAATATTAAACCCTAAACCGTAAACCATAAACAAAAAATCCAAAACCCTAAAACCTAAACTCGAAACCCTAAACCCTAAACCCTAATCTCTAAACCCTAAATCCTAACCCCTGAACACTCAGCCCTAAAGACTAAATCCTAAACTCGGAATCATGAGCCTTAAATTCTAAACTCTAAATCCTAAACACTAAGCCCTGGGCCCTAAATAATAAACTCTAAAAACTAAACCTTCAATCGTAAACCCCATAAACGCTAAACCTTTATCCCTAAACCATAAACCCTAAACCCTAAACCCTAAGCCCTAAACTATAATCCCTTAGACGTAAATCTTAAACTCTGAGACCTAGACCCTAAACCCTAAACCATAACTCATAAACCCTAAACCCTAAACCCTAAACCATAAACCATGAGAACTAAACCCTAAACCCAAAATATTATACCCTAAACCATAAATCCTAAACCCTAAACACTAAACCCTAAACCCAAAATATTATACCCTAAACCATAAATCCTAAACCCTAAACACTAAACCATAAACAGAAAACCTTGAATCATAAATTGTATAAACCTTAAACCTTTACCCCTAAACCATAAACCCTAAACCCTAAACCCTAAGCGCTAAAATATAATCCACCCTAAACCCTAAACCCTAAGCGCTAAAATATAATCCACCCTAAACCCTAAACCCTAAACATTAAACCCTAAATCCTAAACATTAAACCCTAAATCGTAAACCATAAACCATAAATCATAAACCCTAAAGCCTACACTCAAAACTCTAAATCCTAAACCATAAACCCTAAAAACTAAAAACTAAACCTTGAATCGTAAAACCTATAAACCCTAAACCTTTAGCCCTAAACCATAAATCATAAATCCTAAACCCTAAACCCTAGACCCTAAAAACTAAACCTTGAATCATATACCCCATAAATCAAAAAACCTAAACCCTAAACCTTTAAGCTAACCCATAAACCCTAAACCCTAAAACATAATCCTTAAATTAAAAATAACTTAGCCATAAACCTTAAACCCTGAGACTTAAACCCTAAACCCTAAACCCTAAATTTTAGACCCCAAAACCGTAAACAATAAACCTTAAATGCTAAACCCTAAACCATAAACCCTAAACTATAAACCTTAAAGCATAAACCCTAAAAAATAAACATTAAATTGTAAACCCCATACATCTTAAACTGTTAGCCCTAAAACCTAAACCCTAAACGCTAAACCGTCAATCATAAACCACATAAATCCTAAACCCTAATCCCTTAGCTGTAAACCTTAAACCCTGAAACCTAAACCCTAAACACTAAAGCCTAAACCGTAAAGTCTAAGCACTAAACCCTAAACCCCAAACCCTAAATATCAAACCCTAAACCCTAAACCATAATTAGAAAATCCTAAACCCTAAAGCCTAAACTTGAAACCCTAAACCCTAAACTCTAAACACTAAATCCTAACACCTGAACACTAAGCCCTAATGACTAAATCCTAAACCCTAAATCATGAGCCTTAAATTCTAAACTCTAAACCCTAAACACTAAACCCTGAGCCCTAAACACTAAACTCTAAAAAATAAACGTTGCATCGTAAATCCAATAAACCATAAACCCTAAACCCTAAAACCTAAACCCTAAGCCCTAAACAAAAGTCCATTAACCCTAAACCTTAAACTCTAAGACCTAGACCCTAAACCCTAAACCCTAAACCCTTAACTGTAAACCCTAAGCCCTAAACTGTTAATGCCTTATCCCTAAACCTTAAACCATAAACCCTAAATGCTAAACCCTAAACCTTAAACCTAGAGCACTAAACCCTATACCCTAAATATTATACCCTAAACCATAAATCCTAAACCCTAAACTCAATAACCCTAAACACTAAACCCTAAAAAGAAAACCTTGAATCATAAACCCCATAAACCTTAACCCTTTAGCCCTAAACACTAAACCCTAAACCCTAAGCCCTAAACTATAATCTACCCTAAACCCTAAACCCTAAATCCTAAACATTAAACCCTAAATCATAAACCATAAACCATAAATCATAAACTGTAAAGCCTATACTTAGAACTCTAAACCCTAAACCCTAAACCCTAAAAACAAAACCTTGAATCATAAAATCTATAATCCCTAAACCTTTAGCCCTAAACCCCAAACCCTAAACCTTAAACCCTGAGACCTAAACCTTAAACCCTAATCCCTAAACCCTAAATGCTAAAAACTATACCTTGACACATAAACCCCATAAACCCTAAACCTTGAACCTAACCCATAAACCCTAAACCCTAATCGTTAAACCCTAAGACCTACACCCTAAACCCTAAAACCTCAACCCTAAACCCTAAACCCTGAGTACTAAAGCCTAAACCCTAAAAGCTAAACCCTAAAAACTAAAAACTAAATGTTGAATCGTAAAACCAATAAACCCTAAACCTTTAGCCCTAAACCATAAACCATAAATCCTAAACCCTAAACCCTAAATATTAAACCTTGTAACATAAAACTCATAAACCCTAAACCTTTAACCTAACCCATAAACCCTAAACCCTAAACCCTAATCCTTAACTTAAAAATCACTTAGCACTAAACCTTAAACCCTGAGACCTAAACCATAAATTTTAGACCCTAAAATTTAAACAATTAAACTTAAATTCTAAACCCTAAACCCTAAACTCTAAACTATAAACCCTAAAGCATAAACCCTAAAAAATAAAGATTGAATCGTAAACCCCATACATCTTAGACTGTTAGCCCTAAATCCTAAACCCTAAACACTAAACCTTTAATCATAAACCCCATAAAACCTAAACCTTTTTCCGTAAACCATAAACCCTAAGCCCTAAACTATAATCCCTTAGCCCTAAACCTTAAAGCCTGAGACCTAAACGCTAAACCCTAAACCCTGAGCACTAAACCCTAAACCATAAACCATAAACCTTGAGCACTAAATCCTAAACCCTAAACTTTAAATTTTAAAATTAAATTATAAACCATAAATGATAAATCCTAAACCCTAAACCCTAAACTCGAAACCCTAAACACTAAACCCTAAACCCTAAAAAATAAACCTTGAATGGTAAACCCAATAAACCATAAACTTTTAGCCCTAAACCCTAAACCCTAAGCCCTAAAATATAATACCTTAGCCCTAAACTTTAAACCTTCAAACCTAAAGCCTAAATCCTCAACCCTAAACCCTAAACCCTAAATCCTAAACCCTGCACACTAAACCCTAAACCCTAAACCATAAATTTAAAACCCTAAAACCTAAACCCTAAACCCTAAACCCTTAGCTGTAAACATTAAACTTTGAGACCTAAACCCTAAACCCTTAGCTGTAAACATTAAACTTTGAGACCTAAACCCTAAACCCTAATCCCTAAACCCTAATCGCTAAATTTTAGACCCTAAACCATAAACAATAAACCTTAAATGTTAAACCCTAAACCCTAAGCCCTAAACTATAGTCCCTTAGCCCTAATCCTTAAACTTTGGGACCTAGATCCTAAACACTAAACCCTAAGCACTAAATTGTTAATGCCTTATCCCTAAACCTTAAACCATAAACCCTACACCCTAAACCCTAAACCCTAAACCCTGAGCACTGAACGCTAAAACCTAAATATTATACCCTAAAACAAAAATCCTAAACCCTAAACACTAAACCCTAAAAAGAAAATCTTGAATCATAAACCTCATAAACATTAAACCTTTCAACCTAAACCTTAAACCCTAAACCCTAAATCCTAAACATTAAACCCTAAATCGTAAACCATAAACCATAAATCATAAACCGTAAAGCCTATACTCAAATCTCTAATTCCTAAATCCTAAACCCTAAAAAAAAAACCTTGAATCGTAAAACCTATAAACCCTAAACCTTTAGCTCTAAACCATAAATCCTAAACCCTAAACCCTAAACCTTAAACCCTAAAACCTAAACCTTAAAACTTAATACCTAAACCCTATGCCCTAAACCCTAAAAACTATACCTTTACTCATAAACCCCATAACTCCTAAATCTTTAACCTAACCCATCAACCCAAAACACTAAACCCTAAACCCTAATCCTTAAACTGTAATCCCTTGCCATAAACCTTAAACCCTAAGACCTAAACCCTAAACCCTAAAACCTCAACCCTAAACCATAAACCCTAAACCCTAAACCCTAAACCCTTAGCCCTAAACTATAATCCCTTAGCCGTAAACCTTAATCTCTAAGACCGAGACCCTAATCCCTAAACCTTAAAACCTAAACCATTAACCCTAAACCCTAAACCATAAACCATGAGCACTGAACCCTAAACCCAAAATATTATACCCTAAACCATAAATCCTAAACCCTAAACTCAAAACCCTAAACACTAAACCCTAAAAAGAAAACCTTGAATCATAAACCCCATAAACCCTAAAACTTTACCCCTAAACCATAAACCCTAAACCCTAAACCCTAAGCCCTAAACTATAATCCACCCTAAACCATAAACCCTAAACCCTAAATCCTAAACATTAAACCCTAAATCATAAACCATAAACCCTAAATCATAAACCCTAAAGCCTATACTCAAAACTCTAAATCCTAAACCCTAAACCCTAAAAACTAAAATCTAAACCTTGAATCGGAAAACCTATAAACCCTAAACCTTTAGCCCTAAATAATAAATCATAAATTCTAAACCCTAAACCCTAAAAACTAAACCTTGAATCATAAACCCCATAAATCCAAAACCCTAAACCCTAAACCTTTAACCTAACCCATAAACCCTAAATCTTAAACACTAATCCTTAAATTAAAAATCACTTATCCCTAAACCTTAAACCCCGAGACCTAAACCCTAAACCCTAAATTTTAGACCCCCAAAATGTAAACAATAAACCTTAAATGCTAAACCCTAAACCCCGAACTATAAACCCTAAAGCATAAACCCTAAAAAATAAACATTGAATCATAAACCACATACATCTTAAACTGTTAACCCTAAACAATAAACCTTCAATCATAAACCCCATAACGCCTAAACCCTAATTCCTTACCTGTAAACCTTAAACCCTAAAACCTAAACCCTAAACTCTAAAGCCTAAAGCCTGAGCACTAAACCCTAAATCCTAAACCGTAAACCATAAATAGAAAATCCTAAACCCTAAAGCCTAAACTTGAAACCCTAAACCCTAAACTCTAAACCCTAAATCCTAACCCCTTAACACTAAGCCCTAAAAACTAAATCCTAAACCCTAAATCGTGAGCCTTAAATTGTAAACTCTAAACCCTAAAAAATAAACACTAAAACTTGAGCACGAAACACTAAACTCTAAATACTAAACCTTGAATCATAAACCCCATAAACCCTATACCTTTAGCCCTAAACCATAAACCCTAAACCCTAAACCCTAAAACCTAAGCCCTAAACTTTAGTCCCTTAGCCATAAACCTTAAACTCTAAGACCTAGACTCTAGACCCTAAACCCTAAACCCTAAACCCTAAACCCTTAACTGTAAACCCTAACCCTTAAACTGTTAATGCCTTATCCCTAAACCTTAAACCACAACCCCTAAACCCTAAACCCTGAGCACTGAACCCTAAACACTAAATTTTATACCCTAAACAATTAATCCTAAACCCTAAACACTAAACCCTAAAAAGAAAACCTTGAATCATAAACCCCATAAACCCTAAACCTTTAGCCCTAAACCGTAAACCCTAAAACCTAAAACCTAAGCCCTAAACTATAATCCAACCCAAACCCTAAACCCTAAACCCTAAATCCTAAACATTAAACCCTAAATCATAAACCATAAACCATAAATCATAAACCCTAAATCCTATACTCAAAACTCTAAATCATAAACCCTAAACCCTAAACCTTAAAGACTAAGACCTAAACCTTAAAACCTAGTCCCTAAACCCTAAACCCTAAATGTTAAAAGCTATACCATGACTCATAAAACCCATAGACCCTAAACCTTTAACCTAACAAATAAACCCTAAACCCTAAACCCTAATCCTTAAATTTTAATCCCTTGCCATAGACCTTAAACCCTAAACCCTAAACCCTTAACCCTAAACCCTAAACCCTAAAAACTTAAAACTAAATGTTGAATCGTAAAACCTATAAACCCTAAACCTATAGCCCTAAACCATAAACCGTAAATCCTAAACCCTAAATGCTAACATTGAAACCCTAAACACTAAACCCTAAAAACTAAACCTTAAATCATAAACAACATAAATCCTAAACCCTAAATCCTAAATATTAAACATTGAATCATAAAACCAATAAACCCTAAAACTTTAACCTAACCCATAAACCCTAAACTCTAAATCCTAATCCTTAACTTAAAAATCACTTAGCCCTAAACCTTAAACCCTAAGACCTAAACCCTAAACCCTAAACCCTAAATTTTAGAACCTAAACCATAAAAAATAAACATTAAATGTTAAACCCTAAACCCTAAACTCTAACCTATAAACCCTAAAGCATAAACATTGAATCATAAACCCCATACATCTTAAACTGTTATTGCTAAACCCTAAAACCTAAACATTAAACCTTCAATCATTAACCCCATAAACCCTAAACCTTTTTCCCTAAACCATAAACCCTAAGCCCTAAACTATAATCCCTTAGCCCTAAACCTTAAAACCTGAGACCTAAACATGAAACCCTAAACCCTAAATGCTAAACCCTAAATCATAAACCTTTAGCACTAAACCCTAAACCCTAAAATTTAAATATTAAACATTAAATTATAAACCATAAATGATAAATCTTGAACCCTAAACTCTAAATGTGAAATCCTAAACACTAAACCCTAAACCCTAAACCTCGAATAGTAAACCCCATAAACCATAAAATTTTAGGCCTAAACCATAAACCCTAAACCCTAAACCCTAAGCGCTAAAATGTAATCCCTTATCCCTAAACCTTAAACCTTGAAACCTAAAGCCTAAATCCTAAACCCTAAACCCTAAACCCTAACCCCTAAACCCTAACCCATTAACCCTACATCTTAAACCCCGAGCACTAAACCCTAAACCCTAAATATTAAACCCTAAACCATAAATGCTAAACCATAAACCATTAATTTAAAACCCTAAACCTTAATCCCTTAGCTGTAAACCTTAAACTCTGAGACCTAAACCATAAACCCTAAACCCTAAACCCAAATCCCTAAACCCTAATCCTTAAAATAAAAAGCACTTAGCTCTAAACCTTAAACCCTGAGACCTAAACCCTAAACCCTAAGCAATCAACCATAAACCCTAAATTTTATACCATAAACCATAAACAATAAACCCTAAATGTTAATCTCTAAACCCTAAACCCTAAACTATAAACCCTAAAGCATAAACCCTAAAAAATAAACCTTGACTCGTAGACCCCTTACATCTTAAACTGTTAGTCGTAAACCCTTAACCCTAAACACTAAACCTTCAATCATAAACTCCATAAACCCTAATCCCATAGCCATAAACCTTAAACCCTGAGACGTAAACCCTAAACCCTGAGCACTAAACCCTAAATCGTGAGCCTTAAATTTTAAACTCTAAACCCTAATATCTAAACACTAAACCCTGAGCCCTAAACAATAAACTCTAAAAACTAAACCTTGAATCGTAAACCCCATAAACCCTAAACCTTTAGCCCTAAACCATAAACCATAAAACCAAAACCCTAAACCCTAAATCATAAACCCTTAACTATAAACCCTAAGCCCTAAACTGTTAATGCCTTATCCCTAAACCTTAAACCATAAACAATAAACCCTAAACCCTAAACCATAAACCCTGAGCAATGAACCCGAAACCCTAAATATTATAACCTAAACCATAAATCCTAAACCCTAAACACTAAGCACTAAACCCTAAAAAAAACCTTGAATCATAAACCCCACAAACCCCAAACCTTTAGACCTAAACCATAAACCCTAAACCCTAAACCCTAAGCCCTAAACTATAATCCACCCTAAACCCTAAACCCTAAACCCTAAATCCTAAACATTCAACCCTAAATCGTAAACCATAAATCATAAACCCTAAATCCAATACTCAAAACTTTGAACCCTAAACCCTAAACCCTAAAAAAAAAACCTTGAATCGTAAAACCTATAAAACCTAAACCTTTAGCCCTAAACCATAAACCCTAAACCCTAAAACTTAAACCATGAGACCTAAACCTTAAACCCTAATCCCTAAACCCTAAACCCTAAAAGCTAAAAACTATACCTTGACTCATAAACCCCATAAACCCTAAACCTTTAACCTAACCCATAAACCCTAAACCCTAAACCCTAATCCTTAAAATTTAATCCCTTGCCATAAACCTTAAACCCTAAGACCTAAACCCTAAATCCTAAACCCTCAACCCTAAACCCTAAACCCTAAACACTAAACCCTAAACACTAAACCCTAAACACTAAAAACTAAAAACTAAACATTGAATCGTAAAACCTATAAATCCTAAACCTTTAGCCATAAACCATAAACCATAAATCCTAAACAATAAACCCTAAAATCGAAACCCTAAACCCTAAACCCTAAAAACTAAACCTTGAATCATAAACCCCATAAATCCCAAACCCTAAACCCTAAATATTAAACCTTGAATCATAAAACCCATAATCCCTAAACCTTTAACGTAATCCATAAACCCTAAACCCTAAACCGTAGTCCTTAACTTAAAAATCATTTAGCAGTAAACCTTAAACCCTGAGACCTAAACCCTAATCCCTAAAACCTAAACCCTAAATTTTAGATAGTAAACCGTAAACAATAAACCTTAAATGCAAAAACCTAAACCCTAAACTATAAACTGTAAAGCATAAACCCTAAAAAATAAAAATATAATCGTAAACCCCATACATCTTAAACTGCTAGGCCTAAACACTAAACCATAAACAATAAACCTACAATAATAAACCCCATAAACCCTAAACCTTTTTCCCTAAACCCTAAACCCTAAGCCCTAAACTATAATCCCTTAGCCCTAAACCTTAAAACCTAAGACCTAAACCCTAAACCCTAAACCCTAAACCCTGAGCACTAAACCCTAAACCCTAAACTATAAACCTTGAGCACTAAACCCTAAACCCTAAAATTTAAATATTAAACATTAAATTATAAACCATAAACGATAAATCCTAAACCCTAAACCCTAAACCCTAAAAATAAACCTTGAATGGTTAACCCCATAAACCATAAAATTTTAGCCCTAAACCATAAACCCTAAACCCTAAACATTAATTCCTAAAATATAATCCCTTAGCCCTCAACCTTAAACCTTGAAACCTAAAGCCTAAAACCTAAACCCTAACCCCTAAACACTAAATCCTAAACCCCGAGCACTAAACCCTAAACCCTAAACCCTAAATATTAAACCCTAAACCATAAACCATAAACCATAAATGCTAAACCCTAAACCATAAATTTAAAACCCTAAACGCTAAACCCTAAACCCTAATCCCTTATCTGTAAACCTTAAACCCTGAGACCTATACCATAAACCATAAACCCTAAACCCTAATCCCTAAACCCTAATCCTTAAAATAAAAAGCACTTAGCTCTAAACCTTAAACCCTGAGACCTAAACCCTAAGCAATCAAAACTAAACCCTAAATTTTAAACCCTAAACCATAAACAATAAACCCTAAACCCAAAACCCTAAACCCTAAACCCTAAACTATAAATCCTAAAGCATAAACCTTGAATCGTAACCCCCATACATCTTAAACTGTTAGCCGTAAACCCTAAACCCTAAACACTAAACCTTCAATCATAAACCCCATAAACCCTAAACCGTAAGCCCTAAACTATAATCCCTTAGCCATAAACCTTAAACCTTGAGACATACATACTAAACCTTGAGCACTAAACCCTAAACCGTAAACCATAAACCCCGAGCACTAAATCCTAAACCCTAAACTTTAAATATTAAACATGAAATTATAAAGCATAAATGATAAATCCTAAACCCTAAACACTAAACCCTAAACCCTAAAAAATAAACCTTGAATGGTAAACCCCATAAACTATAAAATTTTAGCCCTAAATAATAAACCCTAAACCCTAAACCCTAATCCCCTAGCACTAAACCTTAAACCTTGAGACCTAAAGCCTAAAGCCTAAACCCTAAATATTAAACCCTAAACCATAAACCATAAACCACAAATGCTAAACCCTAAACCATAAATTTAAACCCTAAACCCTAAACACTTAGCTGTAAATATTAAACCTTAAAACCTAAACCCTAAACCCTAAACCTTGAGCACTAAACCCTAAACCATAAACCCTAAATATTAAACCCTAAACCGTAAACCATAAACAAAAAATCATAAAACCTAAACCCTAAAATCTAAACGCTAAATCCTAACCCCTGAACACTAAGCCCTAAAGACTAAATCCTAAACTCTAAATCATGAGCCTTAAATTATAAACTCTAAAACCTAAACACTAAACCCTGAGCCCTAAACACTAAACTCTAAAAACTAAACCTTGAATCATAAACCCCATAAACCCTAAACCCTTAGCTCTAGACCATAAACCCTAAACCCTAAGCCCTAAACAATAATCCCTTAGCCGTAAACCTTAAACTCTAAGACCTAGGCCCTAAACCCTAAACCCTGAAACCTAAACCCTACACCCTAAACCCTAAACAATAAACCATGAGCAATGAACCCTAAACCCAAAATATTATACCCTAAACCATAAACTCAAAACCCTAAACACTAAACCCTAAAAACAAAACCATAAATCATAAACCCCATAAACACTAAAACTTAAACCCTAAACCCTAAACCCTAAACCCTAAGCCCTAAACTATAATCCACCCTAAAACCTAAAACCTAAACCCTAAATCCTAAAAATTAAACCCTAAATCTTAAACCATAAACCATAAATCCTAAACCCTAAACCCTAAACCCTAAAAAATAAACCTTGAATGGTTAACTCCATAAACCATAAACTTTTAGCCCTAAACCATAAACCCTAAAACCTAAACATTAATTCCTAAAATATAATCCCTTAGCCCTCAACCTTAAACCTTGAAACCTAAAGCCTAAACAATAAACCCTAACCCCTAAACCATAAATCCTAAACCCCGAGCAATAAACCCTAAACCCTAAACCCTAAATATTAAACCCTAAACCATAAACCATAAACCATAAATGCTAAACCCTAAACCATAAATTTAAAACCCTAAACCCTAATCCCTTATCTGTAAACCTTAAACCCTGAGACCTAAACCCTAAACCCTAAACCCTAAGAAATCAACCTGAAACCCTAAATTTTAAAAACTAAACCATAAACAATAAACCCTAAATTCAAAACCCTAAACCCTAAACCCTAAACTATAAATCCTAAAGCATAAAAATTGAATCGTAATCCCCATACATCTTAAACTATTAGCCGTAAACCCTAAACCCTAAACACTAAACCTTCAATCATAAACCCCATAAACCCTAAACCTTTTTCCCTAAACTATAATCCCATAGCCCTAAACCTTAAACCCTGAGATGTAAACCCTAAATCCTAAAAATTAAACCCTAAATCATAAACCATAAACCATAAATCCTAAACCCTAAACCCTAAACCCTAAAAAATAAACCTTGAATGGTTAACCCCATAAACCATAAACTTTTAGCCCTAAACCATAAACCCTAAACCCTAAACATTAATTCCTAAAATATAATCCCTTAGCCCTCAACCTTAAACCTGGAAACCTAAAGCCTAAAGCCTAAACCCTAAACCCTAAACCCTAAATCCTAAACCCCGAGCACTAAACCCTAAACCATAAACCCTAAATATTAAACTCTAAACCATAAACCATAAACCATAAACCCTAAACCATAAATTTAAAACCCTAAACCCTATACCCTAATCCGTTATCTGTAAACGTTAAACCCTGAGACCTATACCATAAAACCTAAACCCTAAACCCTAATCCCTTATCTGTAAACGTTAAACCCTGAGACCTATACCATAAAACCTAATCCCTAAACCCTAATCCTTAAAATAAAAATCACTTAGCTCTAAACCTTAAACCCTGAGACCTAAACCCTAAACCCTAAGCAATCAACCCTAAACCCTAAATTTTAAACCCTAAACCATAAACACTAAACCCTAAATTCAAAACCCTAAACCCTAAACCCTAAACTATAAATCCTAAAGCATAAGCATTGAATAGTAACCCCCATACATCTTAAACTATTAGCCGTAAACCCTAAACCCGAAACACTAAACCTTCAATCATAAACCCCATAAACCCTAAACCTTTTTCCCTAAACTATAATCCCATAGCCCTAAACCTTAAACCCTGAGATGTAAACCCTAAAGTCTAAATCCTAAATCCTAAACATTAAACCCTAAATCATAAACCATAAACCATAAACCCCGATCACTAAACCCTAAACCCTTAACCCTAAAAAATAAACCTTGAAATGGTATAACCCCATAAACCATAAAATCCTTAGCCCTAAACCCTAAACCCTAAATCCTAAACCCCAAGCACTAAACCTTGAAACCCTAAACAACATAAACTATAAAATTTTAGCTCTAAACCATAAACCATAAACTATAAATGCTAATCCCTTAGCACTAAACCATAAACCTTGAGACCTAAACCCTAAACCCTAATCCCTAAATCTGTAAACGTTAAACCCTGAGACCATATACCATAAACCCTAAACCCTAAACCCTAAATCCTTAAAACCCTAAACCCTAATCCCTTAGCTCTAAACCTTAAACCCTGAGACCTAAACCCTAAACCCTAAGCAATCAACCCTAAACCCTAAATTTTAAACCCTAAACTCAAAACCACAAAACCCTAAATATCAAACCCTAAACCCTAAAACACTAAACTATAAATCCTAAAGCCTAAACCCTTGACTCGTAAACGCTAAATCCATAACATCTTAACACTATTAGCCATAAACCCTAAATCCTGAAACACTAAATCGTGAGCCTTCAATCATAAACCCCATAAACCCTAAACCTTTTTCCCTAAACCCTAAATCAGTAAAATCTATAAACTATAATCCCTTAGCCCTAAACCTTAAACCCCTAAGACATACATACTAAACCTTGAGCACTAAACCCATAAACTGTAAACCATAAACCCCGAGCACTAAATCCTAAACCCTAAAATTTAAATATTAAACATGAAATCATAAACCATAAATGATAAATCCTAAACCCTAAACCCTAAACACTAAACCCTAAACCCTAAAAAATAAACCTTGAATGGTAAACCCCATAAACCCATAAATATTTATAGCCATAAATACCATAAACCCTAAACCCTAAACTCATAATCCCCTAGCAATAAACCTTAAACCTTGAGACCTAAAGCCTTAAATCCTAAACCCCATAAACCCTAAACCATAAACCATAAACCACTAAACGCTAAACCCTAAGCCAATAAACTTTAAATCCATCCTAAACCCTAAACCCTAAACCCTAAACCCTTAGCATGTAAACATTAAACCATGAAACCATAAAACCCTAAACCCTAAAGCCTTAACCCTAAAACCTTGAGCACTAAACCCTGAATGGTTAACCCCATAAACCATAAACTATTAAACCCTAAACCGTAAACCATAAACCCTAAACCTTAATGCCTAAAATATAATCCCTTAGCCCTTAACCTTAAACCTTCGAAACCCTAAACCCTAAACCCTAAACCCTAACCCTCTAAACACTAAATCCTAATCCCCTAAACACTAAGCCCTAAAGACATAAATCCATAAACTCATAAATCCATGAGCCTTAAAATGTATAAACTCTAAACCCTATAAATTTAAAACCACTGAGCCCTAAACACTAAACTCTCAAAAATAAACCATGAATCATAACCCTGAGACCTATACCATAAACCCTAAACATTTAGCTCTAAACCATAATACCCTAAACCCTAAGCCCTAAAACAATAATCCACTTAGATCTAAACCGTAAACCTTAAACTCTGAGACCTAGACCCTAAACCCTAAGCAATCAACCCTGAAACCCTAAACCCTAAAACCTAAATAAATAAATAATGAGCAATGAACCCTAAACCGTAAACTATAAACCCCTAAACCCTAAACCATAAAACCTAACCCCCATACAACTCAAACTGTTAGCCCTATACACTAAACCCTAAAAAGAAAACCTTGAATCATAAACCCCATAAACCCTAAACCTTTACCCCTAAACCCTAAACCCTAAACCCTAAACCCTAAGCCCTAAACTATAATCCACCCTAAAGCCTAAACCCTAAATCCTAAAAATTAAACCCTAAATCATAAACCATAAACCATAAATCCTAAACCCTAAACCCTAAACACTAAAACCTAAAAAATAAACCTTGAATGCTTAACCCCATAAACCGTAAACTTTTAGCCCTAAACCATAAACCCTAAACCCTAAACATTAATTCCTAAAATATAATCCCTTAGCCCTCAACCTTAAACCATGAAACCTAAAGCCTAAAACCTAAACCCTAGACCCTAAACCCTAAATCCTGAACCACGAGCACTAAACCCTAAATCCTAAACCCTAAATATTAAACCCTAAACCATAAACCATAAATGCTAAACCCTAAACCATAAATTTAAAACCCTAAACCCTAAACCCTAAACCCTAATCCCTTATCTGTAAACCTTAAACCCTGAGACCTATACCATAAACCCTAAACCCTAAACCCTAATCCCTAAACCCTAATCCTTAAAATAAAAAGCAATTAGATCTAAACCTTAAACTCTGAGACCTAAACCCTAAACCCTAAACCCTAAACCCTAAGAAATCAACCCTAAACGCTAAATTTCAAAACCTAAACCATAAACAATAAACCCTAAATTCAAAACCCTAAACCCTAAACCCTAAACTATAAATCCTAAAGCATAAACCTTGAATCGTAACCCCCATACATACTAAACTGTTAGCCGTAAACCCTAAACCATAAACACTAATCCTTTAATCATAAACCCCATAAACCTTGAACCTTTTTCCCTAAACCCTAAACCATAAGCCCTAAACTATAATCGCTTAACCCTAAACCTTAAACCCTGAGACATACATACTAAACCTTGAGAACTAAACCCTAAATCATAAACCATAAACCATAAATCCTAAACCCTAAACCCTAAACCCTAAAAAATAAACCATGAATGGTTAATCCCATAAACCATAAAATTTTAGCCCTAAACCATAAACCCTAAACACTAAACATTAATTCCTAAAATATAATCCCTTAGCCCTCAACCTGGTAAACCTTATAAACTATAAAGCCTAAAGCTTTAAATAATAACCCCTAAACCCGAAACCCTAATCCCCGAGCACTAAACCCTAAACCTTGAGACCCTAAAGCCTAAAGCTCTAAACCCTAAACCATAAACCATAAACCCTAAATGCTATAACCCATAAACCGCAAATGCTAAAACCCTAAACCCTAAACCCTAATCCCTTATCTGTAAACCTTAAACCCTGAGACCTATACCATAAACCCTAAACCCTAAACCCTAATCCTTAAACCCTAATCCTTAAAATAAAAATCGGTTACCTCTAAACCTTAAACCCTAAGACCTAAACCCTAAACCCTAAGCAATCAACCCTAAACCCTAAATTTTAAACCCTAAACCATAAACAATAAACCCTAAATTCAAAACCGTAAACCGTAAACCCTAAACTATAAATCCTAAAGCATAAACCTTGAATCGTAACCCCCATACATCTTAAACTATTAGCCGTAAACCCTAAACCCTAAACACTAAACCTTCAATCATAAACCCCATAAACCCTAAACCTTTTTCCCTAAACCCTAAACCGTAAGCCCTAAACTATAATCCCTTAGCCCTAAACCTTAAACCCTGAGACATACATACTAAACCTTGAGCACTAAACCCTAAACCGTAAACCATAAACCCCGAGCACTAAATCCTAAACCCTAAACTTTAAATATTAAACATGAAATTATAAACCATAAATGATAAATCTTAAACCCTAAACACTAAACCCTAAACCCTAAAAAATAAACCTTGAATGGTAAACCCCATAAACTATAAAATTTTAGCCCTAAATAATAAACCCTAAACCCTAAACCCTAATCCCCTAGCACTAAACCTTAAACCTTGAGACCTAAAGCATATATACTAAAAACAATAAGATTAAACCCTAAACCATAAACCATAAACCACAAATGCTAAACCCTAAACAATAAATTTAAAATCCTAAACCCTAAACCCTAAACCCTAAACCCTTAGCTGTAAACATTAAACCTTGAAACCTAAACCCTAAACCCTAAAGCCTTAACCCTAAAACTTGAGCACTAAACCATAAAACCTAAACCATAAATATTAAACCCTAAACCGTAAAACCATAAACAAAAAAAAAAAATCCTAAACCTAAACCCAAACTCGAAACCCTAAACCCTAACCAAACCCTTAAATCTAAACCATAAATCCTATTCCCTAAACACTAAGCACTTAAAGACAAATCCTAAATCTAACTCATGAGCCTTAAAATTAAAACTCTAAACCCTTAAAAACTAAACCTGAGCCAAACACTAAACTCTCAAAACTAAACCTTGAATCATAAACCCATAATAAACCCTAAAACATCTTAGATCTAAACCATAAAACATGAAAACCCTAAGCCCTAAATATAATCCTTAGCCATAAACCTTAAACTCTGAGGACCCTCGACCCTAAACCCTAAACCCTTGAAACCTAAACCCTAACCCTAAACCCTAAACATATAAACAGGAGCAATGAACCCTAAACCAAAATATTTTACCCTAACACCATAAAGCCTAACCCTAAACTCAAAACCCTAAACACTAAACCCTAAAAAGAAAACCTTGAATCATTAAAACCCCAATAAACCCTCAACCTTTACCCTAAACCCTAAACCCTAAACCTAAACCCTTAAGACCTATAACTATAATCCACCCTAAAGCCTAAACCTAAATCCTAAAAATTAAACCTAAATCTTAAACCATAAACATAAATCCTAAACCCTAACCCTAAACACTCTAAAACCTAAAAAATAAAACTTTGAATCCCCGGTACCCCCATAATACATCTTAAACTGTTAGATGTATAAAAAACCCTAACCCTAAACACTAACCTCAATCTAAACCCCATAAACCCTAAACATTTTCCCTAAAAAACCCGAAACCGTAACCTAAACTATATCCCTTATCCCTAAACTTTAAACCACCCTGAGAACATACCATACTAACTTAAGTCACTAAACCCTAACCCGTAAACCACAAAACCCCGAGCACTAAATCCTAAACCCTAAACTTAATATTAAACATGAAATTAATAAACCATAAATGATAATTCCTAAACCTAAAACCTAAACAGTAAATCTAAACCCTAAAAAAATAAAACCTTTAATGTAAAACCCATAACATAAAATTTTGCGCCTAATAATAAACCCTCAATAATAACCCCTATCCCCCCTATCACTAACTTTAAAAAACCTTTAGCCCTAAAGGCTAAAGCCTAAACCCTAAATATTAACCCTAACCATAAACCAAACCAAAATGCTACACCCTACCATCATTTAAAAGCCTAAACCCTAAACACTAAACCCTAAGCCCTTAGCTGTAAACATTAAACCTTGAAATCTAAACCCTAAACCCTAAAGCCTAAACCCTAAAACTTGAGCACTAAACCCTAAACCCTAAACCATAAATATTAACCCGCAACGTAAACATAAACAACAAATCCTAAACCCTAAAACCCTACCTACACTCGAAACCCTAAAACCTAATAAACCGACACACTAATCCTAACCCCTGAACACTAAGCCCTAAAGATAAATCCTATAACTCTACATCTGAGCCCTTAAATTATAAACTCTACCTAAAAACTAACCTAAGCCCTAAACACTAAACTCTAAAAACTAAACTTTGAACCATAAACCCCATAACCCTAAAACCTTTTAGATCTAAACCATAGACCTAAAAACCCTAAGAAGCCCTAACATAATCCCTGAGCCCGTAAACTTTAAAACTTGAGAAACGTAGACCCTAACGCCTAAACCCTAAAAACTAAAAAACCCTAAACAATACACCATAGGCAATGAACCCTAAACCCAAAATATATACCCTAAACCTCAAATCCTAACCCCTAAAAAAAAAACCAACCGAAGGAATCATAAACCCCTAACCCTATACCTTTACCCCTAAACACGAACCCTAAACACTAAATTCATAGAAACTTAAACCCTAATAAAAACCCATAAACCATAATCAGAGCCCCTAAATCCTATACGCAAAACACTAAATCCTTACTGTAAACCGTAAGCCTAATTTAATTGCTTTATCCGTAAACCTTACCATAAACCCTAACGACCCTAAAAACCCCTAAACCATAGCAATGAACCCTAAAAACTAAATAATTATAATCCTAACCTAAAACATCCTAAACCCTAAACCTACTCCAAAAAGACAACCTTAAATCCATAACCCCATAAACCCTAAAAAACCTTAATCCTAAACCATTACCCTATACCCTTAAACCTAAAACCCGAAGCCCTAACTATAATCCACCCTAAACCCTAAACCCTAAACACAAACCCTAATCCAAACATTAAACCCTAAATCATAACCAAAACCATAAATCTAAACCTAAAGCCTATACTCAAAACTCGATTCTAACCCTAACCCTAAACACTAAATTCTAACCTGAATCAGAAAACCTATAACCCTAAACCTTTAGCCCCTAAACATAAATGCATAAATCCTAAAAACCCTAAACCCAACTCGAAAACCCGAAACCCTCAACCCTTAAAACTAAAAAACCTTGAATCATAAACCCCTATAATCCAAAAAACCCTAAACCCTAAATATTAAACCTTGAATCATAAAACCCATAAACACTAAAACTTTAACCTAACCCATAAACCCTAAACCATAAACCCTAATCCTTAAATTAAAAATCACTTAGCCCTAAAACTTAAATACTGAGAACTAAATCCTAAACCCTAAATTTTAGACCCCTAAACCCCAAACAATAAACCTTAAATGCTAAACCCTAAACCCTAAACTATAAACCCTTACGCATAAACCCTAAAAAATAAACATTGAATCATAAACCCCATACATGTTAAATTTTTAGCCCTAAACCCTAAACCCTAAACACTAAACCTTCAAAAATAAACCCCATAAGGCCTAAACTCTAATCCCTTAGATATAAACCTTAAACCTTGAAACCTAAACCCTAAAGCCTAAGCAATAAACACTACACCCTAAACCCTAAATATTAAACCCTAAACTGTAAACCATAAATAGAAAATCCTAAACCCTAAATCCTAAACTTGAAACCCTAAACCCTAAACTCTAAACCCTAAATCCAAACCCCTGAACACTAAGCCCTAAAGACTAAATCCTAAACCCTAAATCATGAGTCTTAAATTCTAAACTCCTAAACCCTAAACACTAAACACTAAACCATGATCCCTAAACACTAAACTCTAAAAACAAAACATTGAATCGTAAACCCCATAAACCCTAAACCTTTATCCCTAAACCATAAACCCTAAACCCTAAACCCTAAACACTAAGACCTAAACTATAGTTCCTTAGCCCTAATCCTTAAACTTTGAGACCTAGATCCTAAACACTAAACCCTAAACACTAAACCCTTAACTATAAACCCTAAGCACTAAATTGTTAATGCCTTATCCCTAAACCTTAAACCATAAACCCTACACCCTAAACCCTAAACCCTGAGCACTGAACGCTAAAACCTAAATATTATACCCTAAAACAAAAATCCTAAACCCTAAACACTAAAACCTAAAAAGAAAATCTTGAATCATAAACCTCATAAACCCTAAACCTTTCAACCTAAACCCTAAACCCTAAACCGTAAAGCCTATACTCAAAACTCTAATCCATAAATCCTAAACCCTAAAAACAAAACCTTGAATCGTAAAACCTATAAACCCTAAACCTTTAGCCCTAAACCATAAATCCTAAACTCTAAATCCTAAACCCTAAACCTCAAACCCTGAGACCTAAACCTTATAACCTAATACCAAAACCCTATACCCTAAAAAATAAAAAATATACCTTAACTCATAAACCCCATAACCCCTAAATCTATAACCTAACCCATCAACCCAAAACCCTAAACCCTAAACCCTAATCCTTAAACTGTAATCCCTTGCCATAAACCTTAAACCCTAAGACCTAAACCATAAACCCTAAAACCTCAACCCTAAACCCTAAACTATAAAACATAAACCCAAAACAAAAAACCCTAAACCATAAACCCTAAACCCTTATCCCTAAACTATAATCCCTTAGCCGTAAACCTTAATCTTTAAGACCTAAACCCTAAACCCTAAACCCTAAAACCTAAACCATAAACCCTAAACCATAAACCATAAACCATGAGCACTGAACCCTAAACCCAAAATATTATAACCTAAACCATAAATCCTAAACCCTAAACTCAAAACCCTAAACACTAAACCCTAAAAAGAAAACCTTGAATCATAAACCCCATAAACCCTAAACCTTTACCCCTAAACCCTAAACCCTAAACCCTAAACCCTAAATCCTAAACATTAAATCCTAAATCGTAAACAATAAACCCTAAATCATAAACCCTAAATCCTATACTCAAACTCTAAATCCTAAACCCTAATCCCTAAAAACTAAAATATAAACCTTGAGTTGGAAAACCTATAAACCCTAAACCTTTAGCCCTAAATCATAAATCATAAATCCTAAACCCTAAAACCTAAACCCTAAAAACTAAACCTTGAATCATAAACCCCATAAATCCAAAACCCTAAACCCTAAATATTAAACCTTGAATCATAAAACCCATAAACCCTAAACCTAACCTAACCCATAAACCCTAAACCTTAAACCCTAATCTTTAAATTGAAAATCACTTAGCCCTAAACCTTAAACCCTGACACCTAAACCATAAACCCTAAATTTTAGACCCCCAAACTGTAAACAATAAACCTTAAATGCTAAACCCTAAACCCTGAACTATAAACCCTAAAGCATAAACATTGAATCATAAACCACATACATCTTAAATTGTTACCCCTAAACACTAAACCCTAAAAACTAAACCTTCAATCATAAACCCCATAGCGCCTAAACCCTAATTCCTTAGCTGTAAACCTTAAACCCTAAAACCTAAACCCTAAACCCTAAAGCCTAAAGCCTGAGCACTAAACCCTAAATCGTAAGGCCTAAATATTAAATCCTAAACTGTAAACCATAAATAGAAAATCCTAAACCCCAAAGCCTAAACTTGAAACCCTAAACCCTAAAGTCTAAACCCTAAATCCTAACCCCTGAACACTAAGCCTTAAAGACTAAATCCTAAACCCTAAATTGTGAGCCTTAAATTGTAAACTCTAAACCCTAAAAAATAAACACTAAACCCTGAGCACGAAACAATAAACTCTAAAAACTAAACCTTGAATCCTAAACCCCATAACCCCTATACCTTTAGGCCTAAACCATAAAACCTAAACCCTAAACCCTAAAACCTAAGCCCTAAACTTTATTCCCTTAGCCGTAAACCTTAAACTCTAAGACCTAGACTCTAGACCCTAAACCCTAAACCCTAAATCCTAAACCCTTAACTATAAACCCTAACCCCTAAACTATTAATGCCTTATCCCTAAACCTTAAACCATAACCCCTAAACCCTAAACACTAAGCACTGAACCCTTAACACTAAATGTTATACCCTAAACAATAAATCCTAAGCCCTAAACTCAAAACCCTTAACACTAAACCCTAAAAAGAAAACCTTGAATCATAAACCCCATAAACACTAAAATTTATCCCTAAACCCTAAACCCTAAACCCTAAAACCTAAAACCTAAGGTCTAAACTATAATCCACCCAAAACCCCAAACCTGAAACCCTAAATCCTAAACATTAAACCCTATTTCGTAAACCATAAACCATAAATCATAAACCCTAAATCCTATACTCAAAACCCTAAATCATAAACCCTAAACCCTAAACCCTAAACCTTAAAAACTAAGACCTAAACCTTAAAACCTAGTCCCTAAACCCTAAACCCTAAATGCTAAAAGCTATACCTTGACTCATAAAACCCATAGACCCTAAACCTTTAACCTAACCAATAAACCCTAAACCCTAAACCCTAAACCCTAAAAACTAACAACTAAATGTTGAATCGTAAAACCTATAAACCCTAAACCTATAGCCCTAAACCATAAACCGTAAATCCTAAACACTAAATGCTAAAATCGAAATCCTAAAAACTAAACCCTAAAAACTAAACCTTAAATCATAAACAACATAAATCCTAAACCCTAAATCCTAAATATTAAACCTTGAATCATAAAACCAATAAACCCTAAAACTTTAACCTAACCCATAAACCCTAAACTCTAAACCCTAATCCTTAACTTAAAAATCACTTAGCCCTAAACCTTAAACCCTGAGACCTAAACCCTAAACCCTAAACCCTAAATTTTAGACCCTAAACCATAAAAAATAAACATTAAATGTTAAACCCTAAACCCTAAACTCTAACCTATAAACCCTAAAGCATAAACATTGAATCATAAACCCCATACATCTTAAACTGTTATCGCTAAAACTTAAAACCTAAACATTAAACCTTCAATCATTAACCCCATAAACCCTAAACCTTTTTCCCTAAACCATAAACCCTAAGCCCTAAACTATAATCCCTTAGCCCTAAACCTTAAAACCTGAGACCTAAACACGAAACCTTAAACCCTAAATGCTAAACCCTAAACCATAAACCTTTAGCACTAAACCCTAAACCCTAAACTTTAAATATTAAACATTAAATTATAAACCATAAATGATAAATCCTAAACCCTAAACTCTAAATGCGAAATCCTAAACACTAAACCCTAAACCCTAAACCCTAAAAAATAAACCTTGAATAGTAAACCCCATAAACCATAAAATTTTAGGCCTAAACCATAAACCCTAAACCCTAAACCCTAAGCCCTAAAATATAATCCCTTATCCCTAAACCTTAAACCTTGAAACCTAAACCCTAAATCCTAAACCCTAAACCCTAATCCCTAAGACCTAAACCCTAAACCCTAAACCTTGAGCACTAAACCTTAAACCCTTAACCCTAAATATTAAACCCTAAAATGTAAACCATAAACCATAAATCCTAAACCCTAAAACCTAAACTTGAAATCCTAAACCCTAAACCCAAAATCCTAAAAACTAAACCTTGAATCATAAACCTAACCTTTAGCCCTAAACCATAAACCCTAAATCCTAAAACCTAAACCCTAAGCACTAAACTATAATCCCTTAGCCATAAACCTTAAACCGTGAGACCTAAAGACTAAACCTTAAACCATAAACACTAAACCATAAACTCTAAACCCTTAATTGTAAACCCTAAACCCTAAACATTAAACCCTAAACCGTAAACCGTAAACCCTAAACCCTAAAAAGTAAAAACCTTGAATCATTAACCCCATAAATCCTAAACCATTAGCCATAAACAATAAACCCTAAACCCTAGAACTTCAATCATAAGCTCCATAAATTGTAATCACTATATCCCTAAACCTTAAACAATTAGACCTAAACCCTAAACCCTAAAGAAGTAAAACCTAAACCCTAAGCCCTTAACCCCAAGCACTAAATCACTTAAACCCTAAACCCTAAATTTTAAACCCTAAACTCTAAACTATAAACTATAAATCCTAAACCTTAAACCCTAAACTCAAAACCCTAAACCCTAAACCCTAAACCTTAAACCCTAAAACATAAACCATAAACCATAAATTATAAACCCTAAACACTAAACTTGAAACCCTAAACCCTAAACCCTAAACACTAAACAATAAACCTTAAAAACTAAACATTGAATCGTAAACCCCATAAACCCTAAACCTTTATCCCTAAACCATAAACCCTAAACCCTAAACCCTAAACCCTGAACCTTAAATATTAAAACTAAAACCATAAACAATAAACCCTAAAAACTAAAACCTAAACCCTAAGCCCTAAACTGTAATCCCTTAGACCTAAACCTTAGACCATGAGACCTAAACCCTAAACAGTAAAACCTAAACCCTAAACCCTAAAGCATAAACCCTAAATAGTAAAACCTAAACCTTAATCCCTTATCTCTAAACCTTAAACCCTTAACCCTTGAACATTTTAAACCATAAACTGACTAAATCCATAAACTCATAAATCATAAAACCTTAAATTCATAAACTGGAAAACCCTACACCCTAAACCCTAAACCCTAAACACTAAATCAATAAACCCTAATAACTAAACCTTTAATCGTAAACCCCATAAACCCTAAACCTTTAGCCCTAAATCGATAACACCCTAAACCCTAAAACCTAAGCCCTAAACTCTAAACCCTAAACCCTAAACCCTAAACTATGAGATCCTATGACCCTAAACCCTAAATCCTTAAATCCTATGCCCTAAACCCTAAATCCTATGCCCTAAACCTTAAACCTATAAACCCTAAACCTTTATCCCTAAACCATAAAACCATAAACCCTAAACCCTAAACCCTAAACGCTAAAAACCATACCTTGACTCATAAACCCCATAAACCCTAAACATTTAACCTAACCCATAAACCCTAAACACTAATCCTTAAACTATAATCCATTTCCATAAACCCTAAACCCTCAACCCTAGCCCTAAACCCTCAAACCTAAACCCTAAACCCTCAACCCTAACCCTAAATACTAAAACATAAAACCTAAATATTAAACCCTAAATAGTAAAAAATAAAGCATAAACCCTAAACCCTAAACTTTTAAACCTAAATATTTAAACCTAAACCGTAAACCATAAACCATAAATCCTAAACCCTAAACCCTAAACCTTGAATCATAAAAACCATAAATCTTTAGCTCTAAACCATAAACCCTAAACCCTAAACCCTAAACCCTAAACCCTTAAATGTAAACACTAATCCCTAAACTGTTAATGGCTTATCCCTAAACCTTAAACCCTGAGACCTAAACCCTAAATTACCTAAATAACTTAGCACTAAACCCTAAACCCTGAGACCTATTAAGTCCTAAACCATAAACCATAAATTTTATACCCCCAATCCATAAACCCTAAACCATAAAACCTAAAACCTAAACCATAAACCTTGAATTATAAACCCTAAAGCATAAACCCTAAAAAATAAACATTAAATCGTAAACCCCATACATCTTAAACTGTTAGCCCTAAACCCTAAACCCTAAACACTAAACCTTCAATCATAAACCACATAAAGCCTAAACCCTAATCCCTTAGCTGTAAACCTTAAACCCTGAAACCTAAACCCTAAACCCTAAAGTCTAAGCACTAAACCCTAAACCCCAAACCCTAAATATCAAACCCTAAACTGTAAACCATAAACAGAAAATCCTAAACCCTAAAGCCTAAACTTAAAACCCTAAACCCTAAACTCTAAACACTAAATCCTAACACCTGAACACTAAGCCCTAAAGACTAAATCCTAAACCCTAAATCGTGAGCCTTAAATTCTAAAATCTAAACCCTAAACACTAAACACTAAACCCTGAGCTGTAAACACTAAAATCTAAAAACTAAACCTTGAATCGTAAACCCCATAAACCCTAAACCCTAAACCCTAAACCCTAAGCCCTAAACTAAAGTCCATTAACCCTAAACCTTAAACTCTAAGACCTAGACCCTAAACCCTAAACCCTAAAACATAAACTGTAAACCCTAAGCCCTAAACTGTTAATGCCTTATCCCTAAACCTTAAACCATAAACCATAAATGTTAAACCCTAAACCATAAACCTGTAGCACTAAACCCTATACCCTAAATATTATACCCTAAACCATAAATCCTAAACCCTAAACTCAAAAACCCTAAACACTAAACCCTAAAAAGAAAACCTTGAATCATAAACCACATAAACCTTAAACCTTTAGCCCTAAAAACTAAACCCTAATCCCTAAGCCCTAAACGATAATCCACCCTAAACCCTAAATCCTAAACATTAAACCCTAAATCATAAACCATAAACCATAAATAGTAAATTGTAAAGCCTATACTTAGAACACTAAACCCTAAACCCTAAACGCTAAAAATAAAACCTTGAATCATAAAATATATAAACCCTAAACCTTTAGCCGAAAACCCTAAGCCCTAAACCCTACACCCTAAAGCCTAAACCTTAAACCCTTAGACCTAAACCTTAGACCCTAATCCCTAAACCCTAAACCCTAAACCCTAAATGCTAAAAACTATACCTTGACTCATAAACCCCATAAACCCTAATCCTTGAACCTAACCCATAAACCCAAAACCCTAAACCCTAAACCCTAATCTTTAAACCCTAAGACCTAAACCCTAAACCATAAAACCTCATCCCTAAACCCTAAACCCTAAGTACTAAAGCTTAAACCCTAAAATCTAAACCCTAAAAACTAAAAACTAAATGTTGAATTGTAAAACCTATAAACCCTAAACCTTTAACCTAACCCATAAAGCCTAAACACTAAACCCTAATCCTTAACTTAAAAATCACTTAGCACTAAAACTTAAACCCTGAGACCTAAACCATAAATTTTAGACCCTAAACTGTAAACAATTAAACTTAAATGCTAAACCCTAAACCCTAAACTCTAAACTATAAAAACTAAAGCATAAACCCTAAAAAATAAACATTGAATCGTAAACCCCATATATCTTAAACTGTTAGCCCTAAATCCTAAACCCTAAACACTAAACCTTTAATCCTAAACCCCATAAAACCTAAACCTTTTTCCCTAAACCATAAACCCTAAGCCCTAAACTGTTAATCCCTAAGCCCTAAACCTTAAACACCTGAGACCCTAAACCCTAAACAGTAAACCCTGAAGAACTAAACCCTAAACCATAAACCATAAACCATAAACCTTGAGCACTAAAACCTAAACCCTAAAATTTAAATTTTAAACATTAAATTATAACTCATAAATCCCTAAATCCTAAACCCTAAACCCATTAAACTCAAAACCCTAAACCTAAAGCCTAAACCCTAAACCCTAAACCCTAAAAAAGAAACCTTGAATGGTAAACCCCATAAACCCTAAACATTTAGCCCTAAACCCTAAACCCTAAGCCATAAAATATAATCCCTTAGCCCTAAACCTTAAACCTTGAAACCTAAAGCCTTAATCCTCAACCCTAAACCTTAAACCCTGAATCCTAAACCCCACGCACTAAACCCTAAACCCTAAACCATAAATTTAAAACCATAAAACCTAAACCCTAAACCCTAATCCCTTTGCTGTAAACATTAAACTTTGAGACCTAAACCCTAAACCCTAATCCCTAAACCCTAATCCCTAAATTTTAGACCCTAAACCGTAAACAATAAACCTTAAATGCTAAACCCTAAACCCTAAACTCTAAACTATAAACCCTAAAGCATAAACCCTAAAAAATAAACATTGAATTGTAAACCCCATACATCTTAAACTGTTAGCACTAAACCCTAAACCCTAAACCCTAATCCTTAAATTAAAAATAACTTAGCCCTAAACCTTAAACGCTGAGACCTAAACCCTAAACCCTAAACCCTAAATTTTAGACCCCCAAACTGTAAACAATAAACCTTAAATGATAAACCCTAAACCATAAACCCTAAACTATAAACCCTAAAGCATAAACCCTAAACCCTAAACCTTAAATTACTAAACCCCATACATCTTAAACTGTTACCCCTAAACCCTAAACCCTAAACACTAAACATTCAATCATAAACCCCATAAAGACTAAACCCTAATCCCTTAGATGTAAACCTTAAACCTTGAAACCTAAACCCTAAACCCTAAACCCTAAAGTCTGAGCACTAAACCCTAAACCCTAAATATCAAACCCTAAACCGTAAATCATAAACAGAATATCCTAAACCCTAAAGCCTAAACTTGAAACCCTAAACCCTGAACTCTAAACACTAAATCCTAGTACCTGAACACTAAGCCCTAAAGACTAAATCCTAAACCCTAAATCGTGAGCCTTAAATTCTAAACTCTAAACCCTAAACACTAAACCCTGAGCCCTAAACACTAAACTCTAAAAACTAAACCTTGAATTGTAAACCCCATAAACCCTAAACCCTAAACCCTAAACCCTAAAATTTAAGCCCTAAACTAAATTCCATTAATCCTAAACATTAAACTCTGAGACCTAGACCCTAAACCCTAAACCCTTAACTGTAAACCCTAAGCCCTAAACTGTTAATGCCTTATCCCTAGCCCTAAACTGTTAATGCCTTATCCCTAAACCTTAAACCATAAACCCTAAATGTTAAACCCTAAACCATAATCCCATAGCACTAAACCTTATACCCTAAATATTATACCCTAAACCATAAATCCTAAATCCTATACTCAAATACCCTAAACAGTAAACCCTAAAAAGAAAACCTTGAATCATAAACCCCATAAACCCTAAACCTTTAGCCCTAAACCCTAAACCCTAAACTATAATCCACCCTAAACCCTAAACCCTAAACCCTAAATCATAAACATTAAACCCTAAATCATAAGCCCTAAACCATAAATCATAAACTGTAAATCTTATACTCAGAACTCTAAACCCTAAACCCTAAACCCTAAAAACAAAACCTTGAATAATAAAATCTATAAAACCTAAACCTTTAGCCCTAAACCCTAAACCCTAAACCTACACCCTAAACCTTAAACCTTAAACCCTGATAAAACTTAAACCCGAATCCCTAAACCCTAAACCCTAAACGCTAAAAACTATACCTTGACTCATAAATCCCATAAACCCTAAACCTTTAACCTAACCCATAAACCCAAAACCCAAAACCCTAAACCCTAAACCTTAAACCCTAAGACCTAAATCCTAAACCCTAAAACCTCAACCCTAAACCCTAAACCCTAAGTACTAAAGCCTAAACCCTAAAAGATAAACCCTAAAAACTAAAAACTAAATGTTGAATCGTAAAACCTATAAACCCTAAACCTTTAGCCCTAAACCATAAACCATAAATCCTAAACCCTAAACCCTAAATATTAAACCTTGAAACATAAAACCCATAAACCCTAAACCTTTAACCTAACCCATAAACCCTAAACCCTAAACCCTAATCCTTAACTTAAAAATCACTTAGCACTAAACCTTAAACCCTGAGACCTAAACCATAAATTTTAGACCCTAAACCGTAAACAATTAAACTTAAATGCTAAACCCTAAACCCTAAACTCTAAACTATAAATCTTAAACTGTTAGCCCTAAACCCTAAAACCTAAACACAAAACCTTTAATCATAAACCCCATAAAACCTAAACCTTTTTCCCTAAACCATAAACCCTAAGCCCTAAACTATAATCCCTTATCCCTAAACCTTAAAACCTGAGACCTAAACCCTAAACCCTAAACCTTGTGCACTAAACCCTAAACCCTAAACCCTAAACCCTAAACTCAAAACCCTAAACACTAAACCCTAAAAAGAAAACCTTGAATCATAAACTGCATAAACCTTAAACCTTTACCCCTAAACCATAAACCCTAAACCCTAAACCCTAAGCCCTAAAATATAATCCACCCTAAACCCTAAACCCTAAATCCTAAACATTAAACCCTAAATCTTAAACCATAAACCATAAATCATAAACCCTAAAGCCTACACTCAAAACTCTAAATCCTAAATCCTAAACCCTAAAAACTAAAAACTAAAACTTGAATCGTAAAACCTATAAACCCTAAACCTTTAACCCTAAACCATAAATCATAAATCCTAAACCCTAAACCCTAAAAACTAAACCTTGAATCATAAACCCCATAAATCAAAAAACCTAAACCTTGAATCATAAAACCCATAAACCCTAAACCTTTAACCTAACCCATAAACCCTAAAACCTAAACCCTAATCCTTAAATTGAAAATAACTTAGCCCTAAACCTTAAACACTGAGACCTAAACCCTAAACCCTAAACCCTAAATTTTAAACCCCAAAACCATAAACAATAAACATTAAATGCTAAACCCTAAACTGTAAACCCTAAAGCATAAACCCTAAAAAATAAACATTAAATCGTAAACTTAAAACATCTTAAATTGTTAGCCCTAAACCCTAAACCATAAACCCTAAACACTAAGCCTTCAATCATAAACCCCATAAAGAATAAACCCTTATCCCTTAGCTGTAAACCTTAAACCACGAAACCTAAACCCTAAACCATAAACCCTAAAGCATGAGCACTAAACCCTAAACCCTAAACCCTAAATATCAAAACCTAAATAGTAAACCATATATAGAAAATCCTAAACCCTAAATCCTAAACTTGAAACCCTAAACCCTAAACTCTAAACCCTTAATCCTAACACTTGAACACTAATACCTAAAGACTAAATCCTAAACCTTAAATCGTGAGCCTTAAATTCTAAACTCTAAACCCTAAACACTAAACACTAAACCCTGAGCCCTAAACACTAAACTCTAAAAACTAAACCTTGAATTGTAAACCCCATAAATCCTAAACCCTAAACCCTAAAGCATAAAGCATAAAGCATAAACCCTAAAAAATAAACAATGAATTGTAAACCCGATACATCTTAAACTGTTAGCACTAAACACTAAACCCTAAACCCTAATCCTTAAATTAAAAATAACTTAGCCCTAAACCTTAAACGCTAAGACCTAAACCCTAAACCCTAAATTTTAGACCACCAAACCGTAAACAATAAACCTTAAATGCTAAACCCTAAACCATAAACCCTAAACTATAAACCCTAAAGCATAAACCCTAAAAAATAAACATTAAATCGTAAACCCCATACATCTTAAACTGTTAGCCCTAAACCCTAAACCCTAAACACTAAACCTTCAATCATAAACCCCGTAAAGCCTAAACCCTAATCCCTTAGCTGTAAACCTTAAACCCTGAAACCTAAACCCTAAACCCTAAATTCTGAGCAGTAAACCCTAAACCCTAAACCCTAAATATCAAACCCTAAACCATAAACCATAAACATAAAATCCTAAACCCTAAAGCCTAAACTTGAAACCCTAAACCATAAACTCTAAACACTAAATCCTAACACCTGAATACTAAACCCTAAAGACTAAATCCTAAACCCTAAATAGTGAGCCTTGAATTCTAAACTCTAAACCCTAAACACTAAACACTAAACCCTGAACCCTAAACACTAAACTCTAAAAACTAAACCTTGAACTGTAAACCCCATAAACCCTAAACCCTAATCCCTAAACCCTAAGCCCTAAACTATTGACCATTAACCCTAAACCTTAAACTCTAAGACCTAGACCTTAAACCCTAAACCCTAAACCCTAAACCCTTAACTATAAACCCTAAGCCCTAAACTGCTAATGCCTTATCCCTAAATCTTAAACCAAAAATCCTAAATGCTAAACCCTAAACCCTAAACCCTAACCACTAAACCCTAAACCCTAAACCCTAAACCATAAATCCTAAACCTTAAACTCAAAACCCTAAACACTAAACCCTAAAAAGAAAACCTTGAATCATAAACCCCATAAACCCTAAACCATTAACCCTAAACCCTAAACCCTAAGCCCTAAACTATAATCCACCCTAAACCCTAAACCCTAAACCCTAAATCCTAAACATTAAACCCTAAATCATAAACCATAAACCATAAATCATAAACCGTAAAGCCTATACTCATAACTCTAAACCCTAAACCCTAAAAACAAAACCCTTGATTCATAAAAGATATAAAACCTAAAAATTTATCCCTAAACCATAAACCCTAAACCCTAAACCCTAAACCTTAAACCTTAAACCCTGAGACCTAAACCTTAAACCCTAATCCCTAAACCCTAAACCCTAAATGCTAATCCCTAACCTTGACTCATAAACCCCATAAAACCTAAACCTTTAACCCTAAACCATAAACCTATAAACCCTAAACCCTAAACCATAAACCCTAAACTATAATCCCTTACCATAAACCTTAAACTTTAAACCAATACCCTAAACCCTAAATCCTCAACCCTAAACCCTAAACCCTGACTACTTAAGCCTAAACCCTAAAAACTAAAAACTAAATGTCGAATCGTAAAACCTATAAACCCTAAGCCCTAAACCATAAACCATAAATCCTAAACCCTAAACCCTAAATATTAAACCTTGAAACATAAAACCCATAAACCCTAAACCTTTAACCTAACCCATAAACCCTAAACCCTAAACCTTAATCCCTAAACACTTTAGCACTAAACCTTAAACCCTGAGACCTAAACCATAAATTTTAGACCCTAAACCATAAACAATTAAAACTTAAATGCTAAACCCTAAACCCTAAACTCTAAACTATAAACCCTAAAAAATAAACATTGAATCGTAAACCCCATACGTCTTAAACTATTAGCCCTAAACCCTAAACCCTAAACCCTAAACACTAAACCTTTAATCATAAACCCCTAAATCCTAAACCCTAAACCCTAAACCCTAAACCCTAAGCCCTAAACTATAATCCCTTAGCCCTAAACCCTAAAATCTGAGACCTAAACCCTAAACCCTAAACCCTGAGCACTATACCCTAAACCATAAACCATAAACCTTGAGCACTAAACCCTAAACCCTAAACTTTAAATTTTAAACATTAAATTATAAACCATAAACGATAAATTCTAAACCCTAAAACCTAAACTCGAAACCCTAAACACTAAACCCTAAACACTAAACCTTGAATGGTAAACCCCATAAACCGTAAACTTTGAGCCCTAAACCCTAAATCCTAAGCCCTAAAATATAATCCGTTAGCCCTAAACCTTAAACCTCTAAACCTAAAGCCTAAATCCTCAACCCTTAACCCAAAACCCTAAATCCTAAACCCCACGCACTAAAACCTAAACCCTAAACCCTAAATATTAAACCCTAAAGCCTAAATCCTAAACCCTAAACCCTAAATTTAAACCATAAATCCTAAACCCTAAACCCTAAACCCTAGTCCTATAAACATTAAACCTCGAATCCTAAACCCTAAACCCTAAACTATAAACCCTAAACCTTAAATGTAAACCCTAAAACCTAAACCCTAAACTATTAAACCTAAAGCCCTAAACCCTAAAAAATAAATCCCAAACCCTAAACCCTAAACTCAAAACCCTAAACCATAAACCCTAAACCCTAAACACTAAACCTTGAATCGTTAACCCCATAAACCCTAAACCCTTAGCCCTAAAACTTAAACCTTGAGACCTATATCCTAAACCCTAACCCCTAAACACTAAACCCTGAGCACTAAACCCTAAACCCTAAACCCTGAGCACTAAACCCTAAACCCTAAATATTAAACACTAAACCCTAAACCATAAACAGAAAATACTAAACCCTAAACCCTTAAGCCAAAACCCTAAACCCTTAACCCTAATCCCTTAGCCATAAACCTTAAACCCTAAACCCTAAAGCCTAAAGCCTAAGCACGAAACCCTAAATCCTAAACCCTAACCCTAAATATTATCCCTTAACCCTAAACCTTAAACCTTGAAACCATAAATCCTAAACCCTAAAGCCTAAACCAAAACCCTAAACCCTAAACCCTAAACCTTGAGCCCTAAACCCTAAATCCTAAACCCTAAACACTGAACCCTAAACCATAAATGCTAAACCCTAAACCAAAATTTTAAAAACCTACACCCTAAACCCTAAACCCTAATCCCTTAGCTGTAAACCTTAAACTCTAAGACGTAAATAATAAAACCTAAACCCTAAACCCTAAACCTTAAAATAAACACTTAGCCTAAACCTTAAACCTTAAACCTTAAACCCTAAACCCTAAACCCTAAACCCTAAACCATAAATATTAAACCATAAACCATAAACAATAAACCCTAAACCATAAACCCTAAACCCTAAACCTTAAACTACAAACCTTAAACCATAAACCCTAAAAACTATACCTTGAATCGTAAATCCCATACATCTTAAACTATTAGTTGTAAACCCTAAATCCTAAACACTAAACCCTCAATCATAAACCACATAAACCTTAAACCTTTTTCCCTAAATCCTAAACCCTAATCCTAAACTATAATCCCTTAACCCTAAACCATAAACCCTGAAACCTAAATCCTAAACCTTGAGCACTAAACCCTAAACTGTAAACCATAAACCCCGAGCACTAAATCCTAAACCCTAAACTTTAGATATTAAACATGAAATTATAAACCATAAACGATAAATCCTAAATCCTAAACCCTAAACACGAAACCATAAACACTAAACCCTAAACCCTAAACCCTAAAAAATAAACCTTGAATGGTAAACCCCATAAACCGTAAACTTCTAGCCATAAATAATAAACCCTAAACCATAAACCCTAAACCCTAATCCCTTAACCCTAAACCTTAAACCTTGAGACCTAAACCCTAAACCCTAAAGCCTAAACCCTAAACCCTAAGCACTAAACCTTAAACACTAAACCCTAAATCCTAAAATCTAAATATTAAACCCTAAACAAATCTATAAACCATAAACCTAAACCCTAAACTCCTAAAACCCTAACCCTAATCCCTAAACCTTAAACCTTGAAAAAACCCTAAATAAATCCTCCAAACCCTAAACCCTCAACTAAATACTAAACCCTAAACCCTAAACCCTAAACCCTAAACCATAAATAAAGCATTGAAACCCTAAACCCTAAAACCTCTAAACCTCTAAATCCTAAACCCCATGAACACAAACCCTAAAACTAAAGCCTAAACTCATAAATCACTAAACCTTAAATTTTAAACTATAAACCCTAAGCCCTAAACCCTGAAATATGAATTATCCCTAAACCTTGAATCGTAAACCCCATAAGACCAAAACCTTTAGCCTTAACCAAAATCCCTAAACCCTAAACCCTAAGCCGTAGACTATAATTCCTTAGCCTAAACCCTAAACCCTAAATCCTAAACCTTAAAATAAACCATAAACCTAAACCCTAACCCCTAAACCCTGAACCACTAAACCCTATTAACCCTAAACCCTAAACCTGTAAACCACAAAACCCTAAACACTTAACCCTAAACCCTTAAAACCTTAAAGCATAAACCCATAAACCCTAACCTTTACCCTAAACCCTAAACCCTAAACCCTAAGCCCTAAACTATAATCCACCCTAAACCCTAAACCCTAAACTAAACTAAACCCTAAACGTAAACCATAAACCGTAAACATAAACCCTAAAGCCTATACACTCTAAATCCTAAACCCTAAACCCTAAAAACTAAACCTTGTCGTAAAACCTATAAACCGTAAACCTTTCTTATTACCATAAACATAAAGTCCTAAACCCTAAACACTAAACTCATAACCCTAAACCCTAAACTCTAAAAACTAAACCTTGAATCATAAACCCCATCCAAAAACCCTAAACCCTATTCCTTGAATCAACTAATCACTAAACCCTAAACTAACCCATAAACCCTAAATCCTACCCTAATCCTTAAATTAAAAATCACTTAGCCCTAAACCTTAAATCCTGAGACCTTAACCCTAAACCCTAAACCCTAAATTTTAGACCCCCAAACCATGAACAATAAACCTTAAATGCTCAACCCTCATCCTTAAAATAAAAATCACTTAGCTGTAAACCTTAAACCCTGGAGACCTAAACCCTAAACCCTAAGGAATCAACCCCAAACCTAAATTTTAAACAATAAACCACAAACAATAAACCCTAAATGCTAAATCGTAAACCCTAAACCCTAAACCCTAAACTATAAACCCTAAAGCCTAAACCCATAAATCCTAAACTGTTAGCCTAAAGCACAAACCCTAAAACTGAACCTTAAATCATTAACCCCATAAAACCTAAACCCTAAATCTATGAAAATCCTAGCCCTAAACCATAAACCCTGAATAAACCCTAAACCCCTAAACCCTAAAACGTAAACCATAAACCCTGACCCTAAACCTTTAAACCCTAAATTTTAACCCTACATTAAATTTAAACCTCTAAACCTATAAAACCTAAACAATGAAAAAACATAAACCCTTATGGTAAACCTGCATAAACCTAAACTTTTAGCCCTAAACCCTAAACCCTCAACCCTAAACCCTAAAAACTTAAACCTTGAATCCTAAAACCTATAAACCCTAAACCTTTAGCCCTAAACCCTTAAACCCTAAACCCCATAAACCTAAATTATAAAACCCTAAACCCTAAACTGTAATCCCTTAGCTATAAACGTAAACCTTGAAACCCTAAACCCTAAAGCATAAATCCCTAAACCCTAAACCCTAAATATTAAACCCTTAAACCATAAACAAAAATTCATAAACCCTAAACCTCGAAACTTAAACCCTAAACCCTAAACCCTAAATCCTAACCCCTAAACACTAAACCTAAAGACTAAATCCTAAACTTAAATTAGCCTTAAAATCTAAACCTAAACCCTAAACCTTAAAATCCCTAAACCTAAAAAACTAAACCCTAAACCCTAAACCCTAAACCTTTAGCCCTAAACCCTAAACCCTAAACAACTAAACCTTAAACTCTGAGACCTAGACCCTAAACCCTAATACCCTAAAATAAGCCCTAAACCCTCTAAACTTAAACCCTAAGACGTAAACCTTAAACCCTGAGCCCTAAGACCCTAAACCCTAAACCCTAAAACCTCAACCATAAACCCTAAATTTTAAACCCTAAACCACTAAACCATAAACCCTAAATGCTAAACCCTAAACCCTAAACTATAAACCCTAAAGCATAAACCCTAAAAAAAACCTTGAATCATAAACCCCATAAATCTTAAACCGTTAGCCCTAAACCTAAAACTAAAACCCTAAACCCTAAACCTTCTAAATCTTAAACCTTGAGCCATAAACCCTAAACCCTTTTAAACCCTAAACCCTAAACCATAAACCCTAAACACTATAATCCCTAAAAGCCCTAAACCTTAAATCCCTTGAGATGTAAACCCTAAACCCTGAGCACTAAACCCTAAACCGTAAACCATAAACCCTGAGCACTAAACCCTAAACCCTAAATATTAAATCCTATAAACCCTAAACATAAACCCTAAATTATAAACCATAAATGATAAATCCTAAAACCTAAACCCTTAAAAACTCTGAAACCCTAAACACTAAAACTAAACCTAAAAAATAAACCTTGAATGGTAAACCCTATAAACTGTAAACCTTTAGCCCTAAATAATAAACCCTAAACCCTGAAACCTAAACCCTAAACCCTAATCCCTTAGCCATAAACCTCAAATCATGAGACCTAAACCCTAAACCCTAAACCCTAAATCTTAAACACTTGAGCACTAAACCCTAAGCCCCTAAACCCTAAATCTTAAACTCTAAACCCTAAACCCTAAACCATAAAACCATAAATGCTAAACCCTAAACCATAAATTTAAAACCCTAAACCCTAAACCCTAAACAATCCCTTAGCACTACCGTAAACCCTTAAACCTTGAAACCTAAACCCTAAACCCTCAAGCCTAAACCCTAAATCTTGAGCACTAAACCCTAAACCCTAAACCCTAAATATTAAACCCTAAACCGTAAACCATAAAAAAAATCCTAAACCCTAAAGCCTAAAATTGAAACCCTGAACCCTAAACTCTAAACTCTAAAACCTAAATCCTAACCCATAAACACTAAGCCCTAAAGACAAAATCCTAAACCCTCTAAATCGTGAGCCTTAAATTCTAAACTCTAAACCCTAAACACTAAACACTAAACCCTAATCCCTAAACACTAAACTCTAAAAACTAAACCTTGAATCGTACACCCCATAAACCCTAAACCTTTAACCCTAAACCATAAACCATAAACCCTAAAACTCTAAGCCCTAATACTAAATGAAAATCCCTTACCCGTAAACCTTAAACTCTGAGACCTAAACCCTAAACCCTAAACCCTAACCCTAAATTTTAACCCTAAAACTAAACAATAAACCCTAAACCATAAACCATAAACCCTAAACCTTATAAACCCTAAACCATAAACCCTAAACCCTAAACCTTGAATCTAAACGTAAATCTCCTTAGCTGTAAACTTAAACTCTATAGACCTAAACCCTAAACCCTAAACCCTAAATCTTTAAACCATTAAACCCTAAATATTAAACCCTAAACCCTCAAACCTGTAAACCCTAAACCATGAAACCCTAAACCTAAACCCTAAACTCTAAAGCTTGAAGCACTAAACCCATAAACCCTAAACCCTAAATTTAAACCCTAAACCGTAAACCATAATACCCTAAATCCTAAACCCTAAAGCCTAAACTTGACACCCAAAACTCTAAACCCTAAACCCTAAACCCTAAAAACTAACCCTAAATCATAAATCACTCTAAACCCTAAATCATAAACCCTAAAGCCTATACTCAAAACTCAAAACCCTAAACCCTATAAACCCTAAACCATAAATCAGCCGTAAACCTAAACTCTAAAGACCTAAACCCTAAACTTATAAACCCCTAAACCCTAAACCCTAAACCCTAAACCCTAAACCCTAAACTATAAACCCTAAACCCTAAACCCTAAAAAATAAACCTTGAATAGCAAAACCGTAAACCCCAAACTGTAAATCCTAAACCCCTTAAACCTAACCCTAAACCCTAAACCCTAAACCCTAATCCTTAAATTAAAAATAAATTACCCCTAAACCTTAAACCATGAGACCTAAACCCTAAACCCAAAACACTAAATTTTAGACCCCCAAATCGTAAACAATAAACCTTAAATGCTAACCCCTAAACCCTAAACCCTAAAGCATAAACAATAAAAAATAAACATTAAATCCTAAACCCCTTACATCTTAAACTGTTAGCCCTAAACCCTAAACCCTAAACACTAAACCTTCAATCATAAACCCCATAAATCCTAAACCCTAATCCCTTATATGTAAACTTTAAACCCTTAAACCTAAACTGTAAACCCTAAAGCCTAAACCCTAAAGTCTGAGCACTAAACCCTAAACCCTATATATTAAACCCTAAACCATAAACCATAAATAAAAAATCCTAAACCCTAAACCCTAAACTCTAAACCCTAAATCCTAACCCCTAAACACTAAGCCCTAAAGACTAAATCCTAAACCCTAAATCGTGAGCCTTAAATTCTAAACTCTAAACCCTAAACACTAAACACTAAACCCTGAGCCCTAAACACTAAACTCTAAAAACTAAACCTTGAATCGTAAACCCCATAAACCCTAAACCCTAAACCCTAAACCCTAAGCCCTAAACTATAGTCCATTAACCATAAACCTCAACCCTAAACTCACCTTAAAACCCTAAACCCTAAACCCTTAAACTAAACCCTTAACCTTAAACCCTAAGCCCTAAACAGATAATGCCTTATCCCTAAACCTTAAACCATAAACCTAAACCCTAAACCCTAAACCCTAAACCCTAAGTAATAAACCCTAAACCCTAAAATATTATACCCTAAACCATAAATCCTAAACCCTAAACTCAAAAACCTAAACCCTAAAAGAAAACCTTGAATCATAAACCCCATAAACCCTAAACCTTTAGCCCTAAACCCTAAACCCTAAACCCTAAGCCCTAAACTATAATCCACCCTAAACCCTAAACCCTAAACCCTAAATCCTAAACATTAAACCCTAAATCATAAACCATAAAGCCTAAACCAGAACTCTAAACCCTAAACCCTAAACCCTAAAAACAAAACCTTGAATCATAAAAGTTATAAACCCTAAACCTTTAGCCCTAAACAATAAACCCTAAACCCTAAACCCTAAACCTTAAACCTTAAACCCTGAGACCTAAACCTTAAACCCTAATCCCTAAACCCTAAACCCTAAACGCTAAAAACTATACCTTGACTCATAAACCCCATAAAACCTAAACCTTTAACCTAACCCATAAACCCAAAACCCTAAACCCTAAACCCTAATCCTTAAACTGTAATCCCTTGCCATAAACCTTAAACCCTAAGACCTAAATCCTAAACCCTAAAACCTCAACCCTAAACCCTAAACCCTGAGTACTAAAGCCTAAACTCTAAAAGCTAAACCCTAAAAACTAAAAACTAAATATTGAACCGTAAAACCTATAAACCCTAAACCTTTAGCCCTAAACCATAAACCATAAATCCTAAACCATAAACCCTAAATATTAAACCTTGAAACATAAAACCCATAAACCCTAAACCTTTAACCTAACCCATAAACCCTAAACCCTAAACCCTAATCCTTAACTTAAAACTCAATTAGCACTAAACCTTAAACCTTGATACCTAAACCATAAATTTTAGACCCTAAACCGTAAACAATTAAACTTAAATGCTAAACCCTAAACCCTAAACTCTAAACTATAAACCCTAAAAAATAAACATTGAATCATAAACCCCATACATCTTAAACTGTTAGCCCTAAACCCTAAACCCTAAACACTAAACCTTTAATCTTAAACCCCATAACACCTAATCCTTTTTCCCTAAACCATAAACCCTAATCCCTAAACTATAATCCCTTAGCCCTAAACCTCAAAATCTGAGACCTAAACCCTAAACCCTAAACCCTGAGCACTATACCCTAAACCCTAAACCATAAACCATAAACCTTGAGCACTAAACCCTAAACCGTAAACTTTAAATTTTAAACATTAAATTATAAACCATAAATGATAAATCCTAAACCCTAAACCCTAAACCCTAAACCCTAAACACTGAATGGTTAACCCTAAACCTTAAACTTTTAGCCCTAAAAAATAAACCTTAAAACCTAAACCGATTCTAAACCATAAACCATAAACTTTTAGCCCTAAACCCTAAACCCTAAGCCCTAAAATATAATCCCTTAGCCCTAAACCTTAAACCTTAAAACCTAAAGCCTAAACCCTAAACCCTAAACCCTAAACCCTAAATCCTAAACCCCGCGAACTAAACCCTGAATATTAAACCCTAAGCCATAAATGCTAAACCCTAAACCATAAACCATAAACCCTAACCCCTAATCCCTAAACCCTAATCCCTTAGCTCTAAACCTTAAACCCTGAGACCTAAACCCTAAACCCTAAACCCTAAACCCTAAATTTTAGACCCTAAACCGTAAACAATAAACCCTAAATGCTAAACCGTAAACCCTAAACTCTAAACTATAAACCCTAAAGCATAAACATTGAATTGTAAACCCCATACATCTTAAACTATTAGCACTAAACACTAAACCCTAAACACTAAACCTTCAATAATTAACCCCATAAACCCTAAACCTTTTCCCCTATACCATAAACCCGTAGCCCTAAACTATAATCCCTTATCCCTAAACCTTAAAACCTGAGACCTAAACCCGAAACCCTAAACCCTAAACCCTGAGCACTAAACCCTAAACCCTAAACTTTAACTATTAAACATTAAATTATAAACCATAAACGATAAATCCCAAAACCTAAACCCTAAACGTGAAACCCTAAACACTAAACCCTAAATCTAAACCCAAAAAATAAACCTTGAATGGTAAACCCCGTAAACCGTAAACTTTTAGCTGTAAACCCTAAACCCTAAACCCTAAGCCCTAAAATATAATCCCTTAGCCTTAAACCTTAAACCTTGAAACCTAAAGCCTAAATCCTAAACACTAAACCCTAAACTCTAAATCCTAAACCTCAAGCACTAAACCCTAAACCCTAAACACTAAATATTAAACCCTAAACCATAAATGCTAAACCCTAAACAAAAAAATTTAAAAACCTACACCCTAAAACCTAAACCCTAATCCCTTATATGTAAACCTTAAACTCTGAGACGTAAACAATAAAACCTAAACCTTAAACCCTAATCCCTAAACCATAATCCTTAAAATAAAAAGCACTTAACTCTAAACCTTAAACCCTGAGACCTAAACCCTAAACCCTAAGTAATCAACCATAAACCCTAAATAAATGCTAAACACTAAACCATAAACCATAAACAATAAACCCTAAATGATAAACCTTAAACCCTAAACCTTAAACTACAAACCTTAAAGCATAAACCCTAAAAAATACCTTGAATCGTAAATCCCATACATCTTAAACTATTAGTTGTAAACCCTAAATCCTAAACACTAAACCTTCAATCATAAACCTACATAAACCCTAAACCTTTTTCCCTAAACCCTAAACCCTAAACCCTAAACTATAATCCCTTAAACCCTAAACCTTAAACCCTGAGACGTAAATCCTAAACCTTGAGCACTAAACCCTAAACCGTAAACCATAAACCCTGAGCACTAAATCCTAAAACCTAAACTTTAGATATTAAACATGAAATTATAAACCATAAACGATAAATCCTAAATCCTAAACACTAAACATGAAACCATAAAAACTAAACCCTAAGCCCTAAAATATAATCCCTTAGCCTTAAACCTTAAACCTTGAAACCTAAAGCCTAAATCCTAAACCCTAAACCCTAAACTGTAAATCCTAAACGTCAAGCACTAAACCCTAAACGCTAAACACTAAATATTGAACCCTAAACCATAAATGCTAAACCCTAAACAAAAAAATTTAAAAACCTACACCCTAAAACCTAAACCCTAATCCCTTAGCTGTAAACCTTAAACTCTGAGACATAAACAATAAAACCTAAACCTTAAACCCTAATCCCTAAACCATAATCCTTAAAATAAAAAGCACTTAACTCTAAACCTTAAACCCTGAGACCTAAACCCTAAACCCTAAGTAATCAACCCTAAACCCTAAATTTTAAACCATAAACCATAAACAATAAACCCTAAATGATAAACCCTAAACCCTAAACCCTAAACTACAAACCCTAAAGCATAAACCCTAAAAAATACCTTGAATTGTAAATCCCATACATCTTAAACTATTAGCCGTAAACCCTAAATCCTAAACGCTAAACCTTCAATCATAAACCACATAAACCCTAAACCTTTTTCCCTAAATCCTAAACCCTAAGCCCTAAACTATAATCCCTTAGCCCTAAACCTTAAACCCTGAGACGTAAATCCTAAACCTTGAGCACTAAACCCTAAACCGTAAACCATAAACCCTGAGCACTAAATCCTAAAACCTAAACTTTAGATATTAAACATGAAATTATAAACCATAAACGATAAATCCTAAATCCTAAACACTAAACACGAAACCATAAAAACTAAACCCTAAACCATAAACCCTAAAAAATAAACCTTGAATGGTAAACCCCATAAACCATAAACCCTAATCCCTTAGCCCTAAACCTTAAACCTTGAGACCTAAAGCTTAAACCATAAAGCCTAAAGTCTAAACCCTAAATCTTAAACCTTGAGCACTAAACCCTAAACCCTAATTATTAAACCCTAAACCATAACCCGTAAACCATAAATGCTAAACCCTAAACCATAAATCCCTAAAACCCTAAACCCTAAACCCTAAACCCTAATCCCTTAGCTGTAAACATTAAACCCTGAAACCTAAACCCTAAACCCTAAATCCTAAACCCTAAATCATAAACCATAAACCCTAAACCCTAAACCCTAAATATTAAAACATAAACCCTTAATATTAAACCCTAAATCGTAAACCATAAAAAAATTCCTAAACCCTAAAGCATAAACTTGAAACCCTAAACCCTAAACCCTACACTCTAAACCCTAAATCATAACCCCTGAACACAAAACCCTAAACCCTAAACCCTAAACCCTAAATCCTAAACCCTAAATCCTAAACCCTAAACCCTAAACCCTAAACCATAAACCTATGAGCCCTAAACACTAAACCCTAAACCATAAATCTCTAAACCACAAACCCTAAACCCTAAATCCCTTAGACCCTCTAAACCTTAAACCCTAAACCCTAAACCATAAACCTAAACCCTAAACCCTAAACCCTAAACCCTAAACACTTAAACCATTAGACCTAAACCTTAAACCCTAAACCTAAACCCTAAACCATAAACCATAAACCCTAAACCCTAAATCCTAAACCTAAATAAACCATGAATAAACTCTAAACCCTATATCGTAAACTCCTAAATATTAAACCCTAAACCATAAACCTAAACCCTATGCTCAGTAACCCTAAACCCTAAACCTAAACCCTAAACACTAAACCTAAAATCATAAACCCCTAAACCCTAAACCTTTACCCCCCTAAACCCTAAACCCATAGCCCTAAACCTAAACCATAATCCCTAAAACCTAAACCCTAAACCCTAAACATTAAACCCTAAATCGTAAACCCTAAACCCTAAATCATAAACCCTAAAACCTAAACCCTAAACCATAAATCCTAAACCCTAAACCCTAAACCCTAAACTTAAGCATTAAACCTTAAACCCTAAACCGTAAACCCTATAAATCCATAAACTTTTATCCCTAAACCTTCTAAATTGTAAACCCTAAACCCTTAGTCCTAAACCCTAAACCCTAAGCCCTAAACACTAAACCTTAAGCTGTAAAACCTAAACCATAAACCCTAAATCCTAAACCCTAAACATGAAATGCATAAACCCTAAACCATAATCCCTAAACCCTAAACCCTAAAGCCATAAACCCTAAATCCTTAAACCTTAAACCATAAATCACTTAGACCCCCTAAACCATAAACCCTAAACCTTAATCCCTAAACTGTAAACCTATAACCCCTAAAAATTTATACCCTAAACCCTAAACAATAAACCCTAAACCTAAACCCTAAACCTTAAAATAAAAAGCACTAAACTGCTAAACCTTAAACCATGAGACCTAAACCCTAAACCCTAAGCATTCTACCCTAAACCATAAACCCTAAACCCTAAACCATAAACAATAAACCCTAAATCTAAACCCTAAACTTTCTAAACCCTAAACTATAAGCCCTAAATGCATAAACCCTAAACCATAAACCTTGAATCCCTAACCCCCCATAAATGCACTAAACTGTTAGCCATAAACCTAAACCCTAAACACTGAAACTTCTAAACCATAAACCCTGAAACCCATAAACCCTAAACCTTTTTCCCTAAACCGTAAACACTAAACCATAAACTATAATCCCATAACCCTAAACCATAAACCCTGAAACATACATACTAAACCCTAAACCCTAAACCGTAAACATTAAACCCCGAGCACTAAATCCTAAAACCTAAACTCATTTAAAACATTAAACCATGAAATTATAAACGTAAATTGTAAATGATAAATCCTAAATCCTAAACCCTAAATTATAAACCCTAAACACAAAAACCTGAACCATAAACCCTAAAAAATAAACCTTGAATGGTAAACCCTAATACAACTATAAACCCTCAGTCACTAAACTAATAAACCCTAAACCCTAAACCCTAAACCCTAAAACCTAAACCTTAAACCTTGAAACTCTAAACCCCAAACCCTAAGCCCTAAACCTTAAACCTTGAACACTAAACCCTAAGCCCTAAACCCTAAATATTAAACCCTAAACCTAAATCCTAAACCATAAACCGCTAAATGCTAAACCCTAAAACCATAAATTTAAAACCCTAAACCCTAAACCCTAAATCCCTAAACTAGTAAACCATAAACCGTGAAACCTAAACCGTAAAGCCTGTAAACCACTAAACCCTAAACCCTGAAAGGCAAACCCTAATCCCTAAACTCTAAACCATAAACCATAAACTCTAAATTCATAAACCCTAAACCCTAAACTTATAAACCCATTTAAACCCTTAATCATTAGCCTTAAGCCCTAAATCCCTAAATCCTAAACCCACTTAAACCCTAAAGACTTAAATCACTAAACCTCTAAAACTGTGAGCCTTAAACCCTAAATCATAAACCCTAAACCCTAAACCACTTATACCGATGATCCCTAAACCTAACCTCATAAATCACTAAACCTAAAACCTACACCCCATTAAACCCTGAACCCTTAGCCCTAAACCATAAACCTTGAGTCCTAAACACAAAACCGCTAAACAAAAAGCATTAAATCTATAAACCATAAACCATAAATTCTTAAAAATCTGAGACCCCAAATTCTAAACCTTAAACCCTAAACCCTCAAAACCTAAGGCCTAAACCCCAATCCCTTAAACCATAAATCACTAAACCCTTAGACCTAGACCCTAAAGCCTAAACCCAAAAAAATACAAACATAAAACCATAAACTCATAAACCCTACACCCTAAATCCTAAAATCATAAACAATCTAGCAGCTTAACATTCTTATCCCTAAAACCTAAATCTAATGCCCTAAAACCATAAATCCTAAACCGTAAATCTCCATAAACCCTAAATCACTATACCCTAAAACCCTAACTTTGAATCAAAAACTACATAAACCTTAACCCTCAACCCTAAAACCTAATACCATTAAACCCTAAAACATAAAACCGTAATCCCTAAAATCCTTAATCCACCATGAGACCCTAAAGCCCTAAACCGTAAACATTAAAACCTATAACATAAATACTTAAACAATAAACCCTAAATAATTAGCCCTAAACCCTAAACACAAAACTATAACCCCCTAAACCCTAAAACCTAAAAATAATAAAACCCTAAACCCTTGAACCTTAAAATGTGAACAATTAACCCTAAACCTTGAACCATAATACCCTAAATCACTAAACCCTAAAAACTAAACCCCGATTCTAAACTGTAAAACATAAATCATGAGCCCTAAAATCTAAACCCCTAGTCGTAAAACCTAAAGCCTTAACCATGAACCTTAAATCCTAAACCCAAAAACATTAAACCCTAAACACTAAAACCTAAACCCTAAACCCTAAGACCTAAGTAAACCATAAGCCATAAACCCTAAACCCTAAATCATTAACTCTAAACCCTGAGCCCTATACCCTAAACCCTAAACCCTTAGTCCTAAACCCTAAACCCTAATCTCTAAAGCCTAAACCCTAAACCCATAACCCTAAAATTTAAACCCCCTAAACCCTAAACCCTGAGTCATAAACCCTAATTTCTAAAATCTATTAACTAATCCTGAAGCCCTTATCCCTAAACCTTAAACACTTAACCCTTAACCCTTATCCAAAAACCTTGAGCCCTAAGCCCTAAAACCTACCCTCAACCCTGAGCCCTAAACCCTAAACCCTAAACTTTAATCCTGAGCCACTAAACCTAACCCTAACCCTAAAACTCAAATAAACCTAAATCCTAACACCTGAACACTAAGACCCTAACACTAATCATAAACCCTAAATCGTGAGCCTTACATGCTAAACTCTAAACCCTAAATCCTAACACCTGAACACTAGCCCCTAAGACTAAATCATAACCCTATCGTGAGCCTTAAATTCTAACCTAACCTAAACACTAACAACACTAAACCCTACGCACTAAACCACTAACCTAAAAAAATAAACCTCGAATTTTAACACCCCATAAACCCTAATCCTAAAACCCTAGTCCCTAAACATAACCCCTAAAGCATAACCCTAAAAAATAAACATTGAATCTGTACACCCATACATCTTAAACTGTTAAGTCAACTAAAACCTAACCCTAAACCTAATCCTTTAAATTAAAAAATACTTAGCCCTAACCTTAAACGCTAAGACCTAAACCCAACCCTAAACCCTAATTTTCGAGAACCCCCAAACCGTAAACAATAAACCTTAAATGTTAAACCCTAAACCATAAACCCTAAACTATAAACCCTAAAGAATAAACTCTAAAAAATAAACATTAATCTAAACCCCATACCTCTAAATGTTAGCCCAAAACACTAAACCCTAAACCCTAACCCTTCAATCATGATCCCCATAAGCTAATTAAACCCTACTCCCTTAGCTCAAACCTTAACCCTGAACCTAAACCCTAAACCTAAAACCCTACACCCTGAAAACAAAACCCTTGAATTCATAAAAGTTATAAACCTAAACCTTTATTAGCCCTAAACAATAACCCTAAACCTAAACCCTAAACATTAAACCTTAAAAACCCTGAGACCTAAACCTTAAACCCTAATCCCTAATCCCTAAACCTAACCTCCAAAACTATCCTTGACTCATAACCCTAAAACCTAACCTTTTAACCCTAACCCTACCAAAAACCCTAAACCCTAAACCCTAATCCTTAAACTGTACTCCCCTTCCATAAACCTTAAACCCTAAGACTAAATCCTAAACCCTAAAACCTCAACCCTAAACCGCAACCCCTGAGTTCTAAGGCCTAACCCTAAACTAAACCCTAAACCCAAAAACTAATGTTGACTCCTAACACCTATAACCCTAAACCTTTAGCCCTAAAACATAACCATAAATCCTAAACCCTAAATATTAAACCTTGAATCATAAAACCCATAAACCCTAAACCCTAAATCCTAATCCTTAACTTAAAAATCACTTAGCACTAAACCTTAAATCCTTGAACCTAAACTAAATTTTAGACCTAAACCGTAAACAATCAACTTAAATGCTAACCCTAATCCTAAACTCAACGAACACCCTAAAAAAAAAATAAAAATTGAATCATAAACCCCTCATCTTAACTGTTAGCCCTAAACCCTAAACCCTAAACACTAAACCTTTAATCATAAACCTCATAAAACCTAAACCTTTTTACCTAAATCGTATACCCTAAACCCTGAGAACTATACCCTAAACCCTAAACCATGAACTAGAAACCTTGAGCACTAAACCCTATACCCTAAACTTAAATATTTAAACATTAAATTATAAACCATAAACAGAACTCCTAAACCCTAAATGCCTAACCTGAACGCCTAAACCTAAACCCTAAACCCTAAACCATCAAAAATAAACCTTGATCTTAACCACCCATAAAATGTAAACTTTTAGCCCTAACCCCTAACCCCTAAGTCTAAAATATAATCCGGTAGCCCTAAACCTTAAACTCTGAAACCTAAAGCCTCAATCCTCAACCCTAACCCCTAAAGTCCTAACCCCCGCACACTAACACCCTAAACTCTAAACCCTAATATTAAACCCTAATCCATAAATGCAAACCCTAAAAAACCTAAAGTTAAAAAAAACCCTAAACCTAAACCCTAAACCCTAATCGCCTTAGTCTGTACACCTTAACTTTGAGACCTAAACCCTAAACCCTAAATCACTAAAACCCTAATCCCTAAATTTTAGACCCTCAAACCATAAACAATAACCCTTAAATGCTAAACCGCTAAACCCTAAACTCTAAACTATTAAACCCTAAAGCATAAACCCTAAGAAATAAAACCTGGAATTGTAAACCCCATAACATCTTAAAACTGTTAGCACTAACACAAACCCAAATACTAACCTTCAATTGTTAAACACCCCTAAAACCCAACCTTTTTTCCCTATACCATAAACTCCCTGACCTAAATAGATCCCTTAGCCCTAAAAAACTTTGAACCTGAGACCTAAACCTAAACCTTAAAACGTCTAAAACCCTGAGCACTAAATCCTAACCCTAAATTTGGTCAAAATTAAAAACATTAAATTATAAACCATGAATGATAAATCCAAAACCTCAACCCTAAATGCGAAGCCCTAAACAATAAATACAACCCAAACCTAAACCCAAACCAAAAAACCTAAACCTTGAATGGTAACCGCCATAAACTGTAACTTTTAGCCCTAAACCCTAAAACCTAAACCTCCCAAACCCTAAACCAAAAACCATAAAACATAAACCATAAACCATAAGCCCTAAACCCTAAATCCTAAACTATAAACAATATAAAGCTTAAATCCTTATCCCTAAACCCTAAATCTTATGCCCTAAACCCCAAACCTTAAAACCTACGCTCAAAACCATAAACCCTAAATCCTAAACCCTAAATCCCATGTCCTAAAACCTCTAAACCCTAAACCATAAACCCTTGCCCCTTAACCCTAAACCCTAAGCCATAAACCAAAAAACCATAATCCCTAAAACCTACTCTCAACCTTTAACCCTAAAAATCTAAACCCTAAATGGTAAACCCTAAACCCTAAAACCCATATGCCCTAAAATCTAAACCCTGAGCCAATAAACCGTATAAATCCTAGACCCCTAAACCTTGAGCCCATAATACTTAAGCATTAAATCCCCTAGATGGTAAAACCCTTAGTCCTTTAACCCATAAACCCTTAGTCACTAAACCCCTGAGACCCTAATCCGTAAAACCATAAAACCTGAATCCGTAAACCCTACACATAACCTAATCCTCTGAACCCATAAAAATCCTAAAACCTAATACCACTAAGTGCTAAGCCCTAAACCCTTTTCTCTAAACCCTAAACTTTAAACAATAAACCCTAACCCCTATAACCATAACCTGTTAAACCCTAGAAAGCCTAAAACCATACACCACTGAATCCCTTACCCCTAAAAGCTAAATCCCTAAAGCTATTAACTCTATAAAACCTACAAATTTAACCCTAAAACCTAAACAATAAACCCTAGCCCCAAAATCCATAAACCTTAAGCCATAAATGCTAAATGCTAAACCCTACAACCCTAAACACCTAAACACTAAACTCTAAACCTTTAAGGCCTAAACCATAAACACCTAAGCCCTATATACCCTAAACTCCCTTAAGCCTAAACTCTAAACCCTAAAATTTAAGCCCTACAATGATAAACTTTAAACCATGAAAAATAATCCCTTAGGCCCTAAACACTTAAACCATAAACCTCTACCAAACCTTTATAAGTTCTACACCCTAAACCCTGAGACCCTAAAACCTAAACCCTTAGACCCAAACCGTAAAGCTCTAATCCCATAAAGCATAAACACATACCCATATACCTTTATCCATTAAACCTTAACAATTTAACACCCTAAACCATAAACTTTAAACCATAAACACTTAATCCTAAAACAATAAACCCATAAACCTTGAGCTCCCTAAACCTTTAACCCTATACACTAAATACTGAACCCTAAATACCCATATGCCCTAAACATCCTAAACCCTCTAAACCCTAAACCCTAAACCCTAAACCTTGAGCCCTGAATCAATACAACCCATACCCTCAACCACTAAACTATCTTGACCCTATACCCTAATCCTAAACACTAAACCCTAAAACCCTTGAGACCTTAAATCCTAAACCCTAAATAGACCTAAACCCTAAACTAGTAAATCATAAAACACTAAAACCCTAATACCCTAAATCCATAAACACCAAAAGCCCTAAACCCTAAACCCTATAGTCTAAACCCTAAACCTAAAGCTGTAAACCCTAAACCATAAACACCATGAGCTACTAAAAATTTAACCACTATACCCTAAAGAACTAAATTTTTAAATCCTAAACCCCCTAACCCCTGAGCCCTGATCACTAAGCCATAAACCCCTAAGCCTTAAACTCATAAAAACTCTAAACCCCTACGCCTCAACACTAAACTATCAACCCTAAACCGTAACCCTAAACCCTAAACACTGAACCCCCTAAATGTTAAACTCTAATCCCCAAATCCTCAACGCAAAACCCTACACCCTAAACACTAAAGCTGTAAATAGTAAACACCCTAAAATGTAAACCATAAAACCTTAGATCCCTAAACACTAAAACCTAAACCATAATCCCTTATTAAAGTAAAGACAAAACCTTAAACACTAAAGTCTAAACCCTAATCCTTATAGCCTAAACCCCAAACCCTAAACCCTGAGGCCCTCAACCATAAACCCTAAACCCTAAACCCTTAGCCCTCGACCCTAAAACCCTAACCCTATATAATATATCATAAACCCTTAGCCATAAATCCCTAATCCTTGAACCCTAAACCATAAACCCTAAACCTACACACCCTAAACCCTACCCTAATCCCTTATCTTATAACCTTGAACTCTAGACATACACAATAAACCCATAACCTAAACAATAATCCCTAAACCCTAATCCTTAAGCAAAAGGCAACTTAACTTATCCTCTAAACCTTAAACCCCTGAGACCTAACCCCTAACCCTAACCATAAAACCTAAGTCATCAACCCGAAACCCTAATTTAAAACCATAAGCCATAAACATAAACCCTAAATGATAAACCCTAACCCCCTAAACCAACCCTAACTACAAACCCTAAAGCATAGAACCCTAAAAAATAGCCTTGAATCGTAACCGCCATACACATCTTAACTTCTTAAACTGTAGCCACGTAACCCTAAATCCGAAACCTAACTCAATCATAAACCCCATACACCCTAAACCTTTTTCTCTAAATCCTAAACCTAAGCCCTAAAATATAATCCTTAGCCCTAAACCTTAAACCACCTGAGACGTAAATCCTAAACCTTGTGCACTAAAAACCCCAAAAAAGTAAACCATAACCCGACCCACTACATCCTAAACCTAAAACATTAGATATTAAACATAAATTATAAACCATAATGATAATCCTAATCCTAAACCCTAAACATGAAACCCTGCCACTAAAGCCCTAAATTCCTAAACCCAAAAATAAACCTTGAATGGTAACCCCATAAACCAACTTCTAGCCATAAATTTAAAACCCTAACCCTAAACCATAAACCCTAATCACTTAGCCCTAAACTTAAACCTTGAGACCTAAACTTAAACCTACAGCCTAAAGCCTAAGCCTAAACCCTAAATCTTAAACCTTGAGTACTAAACCCTAAACCCTAAATATTAAACCGTAAACCATAACCCATAAACCATAAATGCTAAACCATAAACCAAAAATTTAAAACCCTAAACACTAGACCCTTAGCTGTAAACCTTAAACCTTGAAACCTAAACCCTAAACCCTAAATCCTAAACCGTAAAGCATGAGCACTAAACCCTAAACCCTACACCCTAAATATTAAACCCTAAAACCTAAATATTAAATCCTAATGCATAAACCATAAAAAAAAATTCTAAAACCCCCTAAGTCCTAAACTTAAAACCCTAAAAAACCCTACACTCTAAACCCTAAATCCTAACCCCTGAGACACAAATCCCTAAGACTAAAGCCTAACTCTAATCTTGAGCCTAAATTCTAACTATAAACCATAAACTAAAACATCTAAACCCTTTGAGCCCTAGCCACTAACTGTAAAACTAACCTTGAATCGTAAACCCCATAACCCAAAACCTTTAACCACCCTAACAAAACCGTAACCCGAACCCTAACCCTAGCCCTAACTTATTTCGTTAGCCGTAAACCTTAAAATATGAGACCTAGACCCTAAACCCTAAACCATAAACCATAAACACTAAACCCTAAAACCTAAACCATAAAACATAAACCATGAGCAATGAACCCTAAAAACAAAATATTATACCCTAAACAATAAAATCCTAAACCCTAAACTCAAAACCAAAAGACTAAACACTAAACCCTAAAACGAAACCTTGAATCATAAACCCCATAAACCCTAACCTTTACCCCTAACATAACAGTAAACCCCTAACCCCTCAGCCCTAAAACGATAAACCACCCAAAACCCTAACCCCTAAATCCTAACATTAAACCCTAAAACCGTAACCATAAATCATAAATCATAACCCTAAGCCTAAACTCAAAATTTAATCCTAAACCCTAAACCCGAAAAACCAAAACTAACCCTTAATCTAAAACCTAAAATCAGAACCTTTCGCCCTAACCCATAAATCATAAATCCTAAATCCTAACCCTAAACCCTAAACCCTAAATCCAAACCGTAAACATAGCACTAACACCCTAAACCCATACACAACCCTAAATATTAAACCCTAAACCCTAAATATAAATCCCTATTGCATAAACCCATAAAAAAGAAATTCCTAAACCGCTAAAGCCTAAACCTTAAAACCATAAATTCTAAACACTAAAACCTAAAATGTAAACCCCCTAAACAATAAACCCTTAGCCATAAACCCTGAACCTTAAACCTTGAGCCATAAACCCCTAAACCCTAAACCCCAAACACTAAATATTAAACACTTAACCCTAAAGACTAAATCTTAAACCCTAAACACTAAATGGTGAGCTCTGAGCACTAAAACCTAAACCCTAGACCCTTAGTCCGTAAACTCTAAACATTAAACCCTAACCCCTAAGCCCTAAACCCCATAATCCATCTTAAACCCTGAGGACCTCGTAAACCCTAACACCTAAACCCTAAACGCTAAACATTATACCCTAAACTGTAAGCCATTAACAATAAATGCATAAACCCTAAACCCTATACTTGATACCCTAAACCCTAAACAATAATTCCCTGAGACCTTGAATAGTAAAACCCATAAACCCTAAACCTTGAACCCTAAACCATGAGCACTAAACCCTGAACCCTAAACCATAAATATTAAACCCAAAACCGTAAATCATAAACCATAAATCCTAAACCCTAAAAACTAAATATTGAATTATAAACCCCATAAACCCTAAACCTTTCGACCTAAACCATAAAACCTAAACCCTAGATCCTAAACCCTAAACCTTGAGCACTAAACCCTAAACCCTAAACCCTAAATATTAAAACCTAAACCATAAACCATAAATCATTAATCCTAAACCATAAACCCAAAACTCAAAACCCTAAACCATAAACCCTAAACTATAAACATTGAAACCCTAAACCCTAAGCCATAAACCCTAAAAACTAACATCTTAAATCCATTAAGCCCCTCAACCCTAAACCTTTAACCCTATACCCTAAACCCTTAGTCCCTAAACCACTCTTCATCTCTAAACCTTAAACATTTAGGACCCTAAGACACTGATCCCTTAACCATAAAACCTAAAAATAAAACCCTAAGCACTCAACCCATAACTCCCCTATACCCTACAACTATAAAGCCCTAAACCCTAAACCTTAAACCCCTAAGACCTAAATGCTAAATGCTAAACTCTAAGCCCTAAGACCATAAAACCTAAAACCATAAACACATGAGCCATAAACCATTAAACCTTGAATCATAAACCCCATAAAGCCTAAACCTTTAGACCTAAACCCTAATCCCTTAGACCTAAACCTTAAACAGAAAGACCTAGAACTTAAACCATGAGACTTAAAACCTAAACCCTAACTTACTAAGCCCCGAAACCATAAACCCCTTAGCATGAAGAAAGTAAACCCTAAGCCCTAATCCCTAAACTCAAAACTATAAACCCTTGAAGACCCTAATCCCTAAACCCTCCAACCCTAAACTCAAAACCCTAAATCCTACACCCTAATTCACTAAACCCTAGAAAACTGTAAACCTTGAATTGTAAACCACCTCAACCATAAACCTTTAAAATCTAAATTCATAAACACTAAACCCTACACCCCATAAGCCCTAAACATCTCAATCCCTAAATACACCTAAACTTATAAACCCTTGATGACCTTTAACCCTAAAACCCTTGAGCGCTAAACTCAAAAACCCTAAACCCTAATCCCTAAACCATGATACCATAAACCATAAATCCTTAGCCCCAAACCCTAAAAGTCTAAACCCATCAGCCCTAAACCCTATACCCTAAAATCTAAACCCTAAAACCTAAACTCAAAACCCTAAAACCTAAACCCTAAAACCTAAAATCACATAAACCCTAAATAAACCATAAACCCTAAACCCTAACCCCTAAATCGTAATCCGTAAACCATAAATGATAAATCCTTAACCCTAAACACTAAATTCAAAAACTTAAACCCTAATCCGTAAACCCTAAATCCTAAATCCTAAACCCTAAACACTAAAAACTAAACCTTGAATCTTAAATCAAATAAACCATAACACTTTATCCCTAAACCGTAAACCCTAAACCCTAAATTGTAATTCCCTAGTCCTAAACCTTAAAACTTAAACCCTAAACCATAATCCCTAAACCCTAAACCCTAAACCCTAAATAGTAAACCCTTAACTATAAACCATAAATCCTAACCCCTAAACCCTAAACTTGAAACCCAAAACCCTAAACCTTAAACTCTAAACCATAAACCATAAACCATAAGCCCTAAAATGTAATCCCTTAGCCCTAAACCTTAAACCCTGAGACCTAAAACCTAAACCCAAAACCATAAAAATTGAAGCTTGAATCGTAAACTCCATAAACCCTAAACCTTTAGCCCTAAACGCTAAACCCTAAACTCTAAACCGTGAAACCTAAACCCTAAACTCTAAACCCTAAACATTAAACCCTAAACCCTAAACCCTAAACCATAAAAACTAAACCTTGAATCATAAACCCCATAAACCCTAAACCTTTATCCCTAAACCATAAACCCTAAAACCTAAACCCTAAACCCTAAAACCTAATCCCTAATACTTGAGCACTAAACCCTAAATATTAAATTCTAAATGGTAAACCATAAAAAATAAATCCTAAACGCTAAACCCTAAACTAAAAACCCTAAAACATAAACCCTGAAACCTAAACCCTAAAGTTGAAACCCTAAATGCTAAACCCTAAACATTAAATCATTAAGACCATAAACCCTAAACCTTTAACCTTAAACCCTAAACCCTAAACCCTAACCCCTAAACCCTAAACTCAAAAACCTAAACCCTAAACCCTATTCCCTAAATATTAAACCCTAAACTATAAACCATAAACCATAAATCCTAAACCCTAAACCCTAAACTTGAAACCGTAAACCCTAAACCATAAACCCTAAAAACTAAACCTTGAATTGTAAACTCCATAAACCCTAAACATTTATCCCTAAACCACAAACCCTAAACATTTAGCCCTAAATCATAAACCCTAAAACCTAAACACTAAACCCTAAGCCCTAAATTGTAATACCTTACACCTAAACTCTAAACCTTGATACCTAAACCCTAAACCTTAAATCCTAAATTCAAAACCCTAAACCCTAAATTGTAAATGCTAAACCCTAAACCCAACCTTAAACCATAAATACTAAACGATAAAACCTAAACTCGAAACCCTAAAACCTAAACCCTAAACCCTAAAACCTAAACCCTAAAAGGTAAAACTTGAATCATAAACCCCATAAACCCTACGTTTAGCCAGAAACCATAAACCCTAAACCCTAAACCGTAAACCATAAATGATAAATCCTCAACCCTAAACTTTAATCCCTTAGTCCTAAACCTTAAACCCTAAACCATAATCACTAAATCTTAAACCCTAAAACCTAAATATTAAACCCTAAACCATAAACCATAAATTCTAAACCCTAAACCCTAAACTTGAAACCCTAAACCCTAAACCTTAAACCCTAAACCCTAAACCATAATCCCTAAAATGTAATCCCTTAGCCATAAACCTTAAACCCTAAGACATAAACCCTAAACCCTAAAACATAAAAACTAAACCTATCCCTAAACCTTAAAATATAAACCCTAAAGTCTAAACCCTAAACCTTAAACCTTGAGACCTAAACCATAAACCCTAAACCCTAAACCCTAAACAATAAACACTAAACCCTAAACCCTAAACCCTAAAAACTAAACATTGAATCATAAAACCCATAAACCCTAAACATTTAGCCCTCGACCATAAAATTCAAACCCTAAACCCTAAACCCTAACCTTTAATCCCTTATCCCTAAACCTTAAACACTAAGACCTAAATTCTAAACCCTAAACCCTAAACCCTAAATCCTAAAAACTAAACCTTGAATCATAAAACCCATAAACCCTAAACCTTTAGCCCTAAATGATAAAATTCAAACCCTAAACCCTAAACCCCAAACCCTAAACTTTAATCCCTTACCCCTAAACCTTAAACCCTGAGACCTAAACCCTAACCCTAAACATTAAAAACTAAACCTTAAATTGTAAACCCCATAAACCCTAAAAATTTAGCCTTAACCATGAACCCTAAACCCTGAACCCTAAAACCTAAATATTAAACCCTAAACATTAAACCATAAAACATAAATCCTAAACCCTAAATCGTAAACTCAAAACCCTAAACCCTAAATGCTAAACCCTAAACCCTAAACCTTTTTTTAAGCCCATAAACCCTAAACCTTTAACCCTAAAACCTAAACCCTAAACCCTAGCCACTAAACCCTAAACTCTTATCCCTAAACTATAATCCCTTCATAATAAACCTTAAACCCTGAGACCTAAAACCTAAACCCAAAACCCTAAGCACTCTACCCTAAACCATAAATATTAAACCTTAAACCATAAAATCCCAATCCTAAACCCTAAACTAGAAACCCTATACCCTAAACCCTAAACCCCAAAATGTAATCTCTCAGCCCTAAACCTTAAACCCTAAACCCTAAAACCTTAACCATAAAAATTAAACCTTGAATCATAAACCCCATAAACCCTAAACCTTTAGCCCTAAACCATAAACCATCTACCGTAAACCCTAATCCCTTATCCCTAAACCTTAAACCCTGAGACCTAGACCTTAAACCCTAAGACCTATACCCTAAACCCTAAACCCTAAACCTTGAGCACTAAAATCTAAACCCTAAACCTTAAATATTAAACCTGAAACCATAAACCATAAACTATATATCCTAAACCCTAAACGCTAAACACAAAACCCTAAACCCTAAACCAAAAACCCTAAACCCTAAAAAATAAACCTTGAATCGTAAACCACATCAACCCTAAACCTTTAGCACTAAACCCTAAACCCTAAGCCCTAAGTTGTAATCCCTTAGTCCTAAACCTTAAACCATAAACCATAAACACTAAACCATAAACCCCAAATATTAAACCCTAAACTGTAAACAATAAACCGTAAATACTAAACCATAAACCTTAAACTCAAAACCCTAAACCCTATTCCCTATTCCCTAAATATTAAACCCTAAACTGTAAATCCTAAATTGTAATCCCTTTGTCCTAAACCTTAAACCTTAAACCCCAAACCCTAAACCTTAAATCCTAAACACTAAACCGTAAGTACTAAACCCTAAACCTTAAATATTTAACCCTAAACGGTAAAATAATAACCATAAATCCTAAACCCTAAACCTTAAACCATAAACCCTAAAAATTAAACCTTGAATCATAAACTCCATAAACCCTAAATATTTAGCCCTAAACCACAAACTCCATAAACCCTAAACCCTAAACCCTAAATATTAAACCCTAAACTATAAACCATAAACCATAAATCCTAAACCATAAACCATAAACTTGAAACCCTAAACCCTAAATCTTAAACCCTAAACCCTGAACCATAAGCCCTAAAATGTAATCCCTTAGCCCTAAAACTTAAACCCTGAGACATAACCCTAAACCCTAAACCATAAAAACTGAACCTTAAATAGTAAACCCCATAAACAGTAAACCTTTAGCCCTAAACCATAAACCCTAAACCCCAAACCCTAAATATTAAAAACTAATCTATAAATCATAAAATGTAAATCTGAAACCCTAAACCCTAAACATGAAATGCTAAATCCTAAAAACTAAACCCTAAACTCTAAACCCTAAACCATAAACCCTAAACCCTAACCCCTAAACTTTAATCCTCCTTAAACCCTAAACCCTAAACCCTAAAAACTAAACGTTGAATCGTAAAACACATAAACCCTAAACCTTTAGCACTAAACCATAAACCCTAAACCCTAAACACTAAAACCTAAACCCTAGGTAGTAAACCCTAAACCCTTAACCATAAACCATAAACCCTAAAAACTAAACATTGAATCATAAATCCCATAAACCCTAAACCAAATAACCATAAACCATAAACCTTAGACACTAAACCATTGAACTCCTAAGATCCCATAAACCCTAAACCCATAACCCCTAAACCATTAAACCTTAAACCCTAAACCCTAAACCTGAAACCTAAACCAAAAACCTAAACCCTAAAGCCCCTAAACCCTAAATCCCTAAAATCGTAAACCATAAACCATGAATCCTATGAACTCAAAAACCCTAAACCCTAAAGCCTAAGCCCATAAAACTATAAACCCTTAGCCATAAACCGTAAACCCTAAGCCCTAAACCTCAAGCCCCTAACCCTAAAACCTAAACCCTAAACCTTAAACCCTAAACTATTAATCCTGAGTAGTAAGCCCTAAACCTTAAACCCCCTTAGACCCTAAACTCAGTAAACCCTAAACCCTAACCCCTAAACCCTAAACCTTAAACCCTAACCCCTAACACCTAAACCCTAAACCCTAAACCTTGAGCCCCTAAATACTAACACCCTAAATCATAAACCATTAAACCGTAAACCCCCTAAACCCTAAACTCAAAACCCTAACCCTAAACTCAAAACCCTAACCCTCCTAAACCTTGAATCATAAAACATAAGACTTAAACAATAAACCCTAAACCCTAAACTATAATCCATATTAAACGCTTAGACCTAAACCCTAAAACCTAAATCATAAACATTAAACACTTAACCATAAACCATAAACAATAAATCATAAACCCTAAACCCTATACATGAAACCCTAAACCCTAAACCTTGAATTGTTAAACCCATAAAACCTAAACATTTAGCCCTAAACCGTAAACTATAAACCCTAAAGCCTGAGTACAAAACCAAACCCTAAACTGTAAACCATAAACCATAAATCCTAAACCCTAAAATCAAAACCCTAAACCCCAAACCATAAAAACTAAACCTTGAATCGTAAACCCCATAAACTCTAAACCTTTAGCCCTTAACCATAAACCCCAAACCCTAAACCCTAAAACCTAAGCCCTAAACTAGAATCCCTTACCCCTAAACCTTAAACCCTAAGACCTAAACCATAAACCCAAAACACAAAACTCTAAACCCTAATCCCTAAACCCTGAGTAGTAAACCCTAATCCCTTAACACTAAATGTTAGTGCAAAATCACAGCACCCCTAGATACAAATCAAGGTTCTAGATGTTGTCTTAGGCATCTAGTGTGATTGCACAACATGGAAACCTCTCTCCAAGTGTGGGACCTGTGAAACTGAGAGAGGAATCTCCAGATTAGAGGTTGGTTCCTCAAACTCCTCTGATTTAGATCTATATTTGCACAACTACAGAGGTTCAGATCCTAATCCTACTCTAAATTGCAAGGAGATAGGGATAGAAATGCAAAAATTAAAACTAACCAAAGATGGTGATGCACCAAAAGGAGTGGTGAATATATTTGTCATGAAAATAGACACAAACCAAAGATTGCAACATAAAACATACACAGGCTGATAAGATGTAATTTAGGATCTGAAATGAAGCAAATAATACAAACAAAGGACTGAAACCCATTCACAAAGCTTGCATTATCATCTCCAATGTCAAAACCACTACAATACAACCTCAGAGAGGTAGAAAACCTGTTACAATCTTTGAAGAGGTCTGATTCTTGCAAAAATCACTTACTGGAGGTGAAAGAAGAAGTTTGTCATGCCAAAAAGTGTTCCCCCTGAAGAAATGAGCCAAATCTAGCTTTTACATTGCATGGGTTGAGCCCAGGAGAGAGAAAACATACAAACATGGGAGCCCATTCCTCATTAACTACAAATGCATTAAAAAAACATGCAGGACCTTACAAACCCATAACCTATCATTTTTGACCGAATTGGAAGAGAATGCGACCCATCTTGCATTAAATTTGGTTACTGAAATCATTTCTGCCCATGGACACGTACTAGAGCCATTTTTTGAATTTTCTCACTTGAAACTATACCAAAATTCAAAATTTACCATGATATCTTGTAGATAATTTCTTAAGCTTTCCAATGATATGAATAATGTGCAAATCTTAGCTCTAGATCAAAAGATATGAAGGTTTGAAGGTTTAGGGAAAAACGGCCCAAAAAAACAGGGCAAAAAAATTTAAATTTTCACCTTTTTTGGATTTTGGAAAAAAAATCTGAAAAATTTCCGCGCTCTCCCAGTTGGATGACAAAAAAATTCTCTCTCCTAACTTTCCGTGGGACCTTTTAAATTTTGGCATTTTGGAAAATTTTCCATTTTTTCCCCCATTCCCCACCACTTGGGACACGTGGCATGCTTTGGTTGGTTGACAAGGGTGTGGGGGCATCTTTTACCTTTTAGTTTTTTGGCCAAAACTTTTTCCAAATTCTCCAAGTCCTCCCCGAGCTCCGCACTCCCCTTCTCCTTAGGACATGTGTCCTCTTTTTATTGGCTCGGGCCAACGCTCCAAAATTTACCTTTGGAAACTTGGCAAAACATTAAGTAAAAATCTCACCCATTCCTCCGCTGCTTCGATCCACGAAGACACGTGGCACATTTTGATTCGTCGGCGGCTCTTTTGGCTCCCCGCGTCCGCTGCGTACTTCTGGCTCGGATGTCCCAAACTGTCTGGGACAAATTTCTCTGATCTACCCGATTCGGGCTTCCCTATCCCTCTTTGAGGTGAAGACACGTAGCACATTTCCATTCACTCTCAGCTCCTTTGGCTTTTCACATCTCGCATACTCTTTGTACTGTTTGGACCTGGGAAATGTTCCGAAACGAAATGGACTGACTTTGCTCTCAGCCACTTCACCTTTTCATGTCGATCCGTATCCTTCACCCGATGTCCTAGCCGATCTGCGAAGTGAGACTTAGGCAACTTTTTCCCATTTTTCCGCGGATCACCTTTTCCCACGCGTCCTGATGTCCCAATTGATGCATGGACCTTCTGGTAGCTTTTCAGCCAGTTTGCACCCCGACGTCCCAACTTTCCCAGACTTCCTGGACTAGGACTTAGCCAATTTTCATGATTTTTTCTGCCCCAAGCTTGGTTTTTGCAACTTTTTGACCCTTTTTTAGAACTTGCTCTTTTCTTCTTGGACATGAGAGTTAAAAAAAAGCTGAGGGGACCCCAGAAACATGATTTTTTTCCGTGAATCAATCTATCTTGCTCGGGAATGAAGAATTTAATGCATGTTATCAAAATTACCCTGGGGTGAATTTTGGATAACAATTTGGCGACTCAGCTAGGTCATCTACCTGCTAGATGAAGTTACCAGTTGCCTGAAACATCCATTGGGCATGGAGTCATGAGATATTCTGTTTAGAACCCCTAACTGACTCAAAATGTGCAAGGAGGAAGATGGAATATCACCTAATGGAAGTAAGGACAGTAAAACATCTCTATGGACAACAAGCTGTGTAAAAGCAATTAGGGAAAAAAAACTAACCTACAGAAAAACAATGTGCACAAGCACTTGGAGGAATGAAAATCTAATCTAATATTTACAAGGTAGTGAATTTCCCTCTAGAAGCAATGCTTGAGATAGATTCCATTTACTGTAATCTATAGTTCTTCACCATCTAATGGGGCCAATTGGAAAGCATTGTTGTTCTTGCACTTCGTGACCATGTATGGGCTACTCCAAATGGCATCAAATTTTGAATTCCTTCCCGGTTTTGCTCTATCCTCATCCCATTTCAACACTAGATCTCCAACCTGAAAAGATCTATCCTTGGCCTTCCTATCAAAGGTCTTCTTGATCGAAGCTTGATCCTTTTCCATTTCTTGGGATGCCTGATTTCTGATCTCATGCAGCTCCATCAAATCTGCATACCTCACCTCCATGGGCTCAAACTCTAGCAACTCCAGCTGCTTCATGAGTTCCAATGTTGGCAACTCAAGTGACATGGGCAATATTGCCTCTCTTCCATAGACAAGTTTGAATGGAGAGTTACCTGTGGATCTTTTGGGAGTTATCCTATCAGCCCATAAGGCTGATTTCAGTTTGGTATGCCAAGACCTCTGATTCTCATCAAGAGTCCTCCTAATGATCCTCAACAAGTTCTTGTTTGTAGACTCGGCCTGGCCATTACCTTGAGGGTAATAGTTTGATGAAGTTCTTAGGTAGATATCGTTCTTGACATCCCACTTAGTCACCTTAGATCCAATGAATGCCAATGCATTATCAGAGATTATTGTAGCAGGTACACCAAATCTGGTTGTTATCCCCTCATAAAAGTCTAAGATGCTAGACTCATTTACCTCTTTGAGTGCTACTGCTTCTATCCATCTAGTGAAGTAGTTTGTGGCTATCAAAATCCATTTGTGCCCTTGGCTTGAATTGGGATTAATGAATCCAATGAAGTCCAAACCCCATTGCATGAATGGCTGGTCAACTAAGATTGGATGTAATGAAAGGGCAACAAGTCTCTCTTTTCCTGTGAAGAAATCACAATTCTTACACCTCTTGATCCATGCATGGCAATCACTGAAGATTTTGGGCCAATAATAACCAGCCTTCATGATTTTTAGAGCTGTCACTCTTGGTACAAAATGGCCACCAGCTGGTCCACCATAGAACTCTTCCAACACTCTTTGAATCTGTTTTGTGCTAATGCATCTCAGCAGCACTCCATTCACATATTTCTTGAACAAAACTCCATCAACAATGGCATACGGGATAACCTGCAATCTGAAGTGTCTCCTTTGGGTCTTGTTCATCTCCAGAGGGCGTAGGCCTATGCCTAAGAAGTGTATAATGCCTTGGGTCTAGTAAGGAGTGGGCGCAGCATTGTCTTTTTCTTGATTGCCACTTGGCTCATGGCTGTCCTGGACTGTCAAAACAACCTCTTCTTCATTGCATACTTCTCTTTGCTTCCCCAAAACCAGCTGTTCACACAATACTTTCCCTCTTACCAGCTTGGTGATCTTGATCTCAATGTCATACTCCATGACACGGGTGATCCAATCTACACTTTTCTCATTCAAATCCTTGTTGAGGAGGACGTCCTTAACCCCAGCGTGTGAGACCAGCAACTGGACCTTGTTGTTCGAGATTAAATGCTTGAATTTCTTCAAGCTTCTGATTACTGCTAGCACATGCTTCTCAATAAAAGAGTACCTCACCTCATAGTCATCTAGGCTCTGGCTGAAGAAGGTAATTGGCTGTTCATCATTATCCTTGTTCTGCTGTACCAAAATGGTAGAAATAGTGTCATTACCTCCAAATGCATAGAGGATGAAATCCTTGGAGAAGTCCGGGTTGATGAGAGTTGGTGCCTGAGAGATAGCTTCTTTGATTACTTCAAAACTCCCCTTGCCTTCTGCTATCCACTTGAAATCCATGCTCTTCTTTAACATTTTGGTGATGGGCTTGACAAGGGCTGCAAAATCTGGGACAAACCTCCGAACAAAGTTTATCCTTCCCAAGAAGCTTTGAAGATCCTTCTTGTGACTTGGTAATGGCAAAGATCAAATTGCTTCAACTCCTCTCTGGGTCAATCCGTCTAATCCCTCTTTTAAAACAATATGGCCTAGAAGTCTTTCCCTCATGAGCCAGAAATATGCACTTTTTTGAGATTTAATGACATTCCAAATCTCCTGCACCTCATGAAATACCTGTCTCAGATGAAAGAGGTGATCCACTGTACTTTTGGAAGAATACAGTGATATTTATCAAGATATATTAGCACCACTATTGTTATTGATCAACCCCTTGAATTTCATATCCATTGCCCTTTGGAAAGTAGCTCCAGCATGTTGGACAGGCCAAATGCCATCTTCCTTGTAGGCGTATATGTGCCCCATTTGGTTGTGAAAGCCGTCTTGAACTGGTCTTCTTCCTTCACCATAATCGGATTATAGCCTGAGTAGCCATCAAGTAGTGAAAACCTCTCAGAGCTAGCCACAACTTGCAAGATTTGCTCCATGGAAGGGAGTGGGTAATGTTCCTTGAGAGAGGCTCTATTCAAGTCTCTGAAGTCAACACACAATTTGATCTCCCCACTCTTCTTTCTAACTAGAACTAAGTTGGTAACCCAGCTAGAATGCTTGATTGGGGAATATGATCCTTGACTCAATCAGCTTGTCCAATTCTTTCATCATGAGAGGCTCCATGTGTGGGTTGACTGGTCTTTGTTTCTGCCAGACAGGCTTAGTATTCAGATCCAATTCAATGGTATGCTGAGCTAAGTTGGGATTGAAACCTTTCAAGTCTTTATAGCTCTAAGCAAACACATCAGGGAACTCTTGGTACAGCTGTATGAACTCATACCTTTCTTGTTCAGTGGTCATCCTTTCCAATTTGTAATGGTTTGTTCTTTTCTACCAAGATGGATATTAAATCCTCTCTCTTGACCTGAATGTTCACTTTCTCCTTTCTAAATTGATCATTGGGGATTAAAAATGGACTCTAAAGTGATAAGTCCCTTGGGCAGCTTGTTAGTTCTTAGCTGTACTACTTGGTCACCATACTGCCATTCCAATCTCTCCTGATTTTTGGCTGAGAACTCAACTTCTTCTTACAAAAAATGGATGATTTGCTGGTCATTTTCAAACACTTGCCAATTGACATTGTTATCCCGGAACTGAAGGGCCTCACAATCACGTGGATGTTTGGCTATACCTTGTCTTGATCAATACTCTCCACAATGTTAAAGGCTGCCCCTACTACTGCACTAGCCTATCAGCAGCTTGATTCTCTTCCCTAGGAATGGATTTGATGCTAAAACCCTTCAAAATCTTCAATGAGGTCCACACACCCTGTTCTTGTAGCACTTGAGAAGATTGTTTTTGGTAGAATGTAGTCCCTTGAACTGATTTACAATCAATTCATTGTCCCCAAAAACTTGCAAGTTCTTTATTCCTCTCTTGATTGCCCAATGCATCCCTTGCACTAAGGCTTCATATTCAGTAGTGTTATTGGAGCATGCAAACTGGAATCTAAAAGCTTAATAGTACTTTATTCCTTGAGGTGAAACAAGCATAGCTCCACCTCCTGCACCTTATTTACTTCTTGATCCATCAAAAAATAGCTGCCATACCTCATTGTCATCCTTGTGGTCTAGCTTGGTGATGCTAGGAATAGGCTGATTTTCTTCGTGTATGTAATAGACCCCTAGCTCAGATTCTTCCACTTCTTGATAAGGATCAAATGCATGTATCTTGTTTTCCCATTCATCAAGAGTTAGATCCGGGATTCTTCCAACCTTGGTGTCAGCCTCATCGGTGCTTGGGTGATCTTCTTGATCAAATGCTGAGCAATTGGCGTTGATCTGACTTGGGGTGTAAGTCTCAATGTGGAAGTTTGCAATAGGTTCAGACCTGATTGTAGCCTTAGTTCTATACCTCATTCTAAATAACATGTGTGACTAATTAGCACACAAATATCCCCCAATCTTGGCTGTGAAGTCCCTTGAAAAGTATAGGGCAAAGAGTGGTGGAAGGTCTATGACTGATACATCTTGTAAAACAACAACATTTGGACATGCATGTAAGGTAAGACTTAAATTTCTAATCACCCCAACTATTGTTACTACTGTCCCATCCAGCTACACTACCCCTTTGGATATGGTTTCATACTGGAGCCCTAGCTGATTAGCTATTTGTTTAGGCATCACTGAGCTACTTGCCCCAGAGTCTATCATGCAATTGTGCACTAGCTGATTTCCAATGATCAATGAAACATAGAAAGGAGGGGGTTTTAACATTTTACCTTGCTGTCCTCCATGATTTCCCCTCAAGTTGGGCAGCATTTGTAAGCACTTTGTTTTGAATCTGCATTTGTTGATTCAAAGTTGGCCAGCTCCTTCATGGCAGCTTGCAGCAGATCTCTTTGGCCTGGGATGGATAGGGAATCCCACATTAATATATTGACATTTTTCTTCTTCATCTGATCAATGATACTAAATGGTGATGAAGGATATCTTTGTTGTCCCTTGGTTTGCACATTCACTCCTTACATGTGGGCAACAACAACTGGTATTTGAGTTGGCCTAGGGGCTGTTCTTGGCTGCCCTTGGGCATTTATAACCGGATTTTGTTTTCCAACCACTTGTGGAACCATAGAAGGTCATGGATTGGTTGGGGCTAATGGCTGTTATTCACCCAAATTCCTTCTCTTTAACCTTGTGTTGGCTGCAACACCTTGAGAAACTACTTGATTCATGCCACATAAATCTTCTGCTTGCCAGTTTACCAATGTGGTGTCATTTGGGGCTGATTGCTGTTGGAATGTTTCTTGTTGTTGGTTGCTTTCTTGACTGCTCTCACCCTCCACACCAGTAGTTGTCACCATTAATTCTTGAGTCAAAGCACCATTGAAGCACATGGATTCATTATGAGGCTCATTGCATGGAAAACACCAATCATACTCCTGGTCAATGTTGTTTTGTGTTGGCACCAATGCCTTAGAGGCAGATATGGCATTTAGATTATAGGGCTGAAATGGTCTACTGGCAGGAGGCCTTGTTTGATTCATATTTACAATTGGACTAGGTGGCCTTTGTGATTGGTATGGTTGCCTATTAGGCTAAGCTTGGGGTTGATAAGAAGGTCTAAAACCTTGGGCCTGCAACCTTTTGAGAGTAACCAGCTCATTGCCTAGGTTTTGCAATTGCTTCATGACTTCTTGAAGCTCATTTGGGGCACTTGGAGATGAAGTGGAAGCTTCATTTGAACTCTGATTTCTAGGAGTGGGAGAAGGAGCCAAACTATGTGCTTGATTGGTGTTTGGGCTCTCTAAACTTGGAAACAATGGCATGGGAGGTCTAGGGGCAAGTTTTCCAGCTGGATCAAACAATTTTCAGCCCTAATGGCAATGCTATAAGCCATAGGGATAGTTATGCCTCCCATGGACTGAATTAACATAGAAATATCAGAATTTAGAGATTTGAGATAGTAGAGAAAAGCACCTTCTGCTATTGGCTTGACTGCCACTGGAATTCTCTCCCAAGTCTTTTGAAATCTGAAGTTGAAATCGGTCAGCTACTCATTGGGAGCTCTCTTGATGGTTGTCAGCTACTCCAAAAGAGATAAGTTGTCTCCCTTTTCTCCAAATTGGTCATGAAGTGCTATAAACAGCTGATTCCAATTTGTGATAGAACCAGCTCCAAGGCTTCTAAACCATTGCAATACTTTCCCCTTGAATGAAGATGCTAGTAACTTGACAGCCCCTTGCATTTCATTGATTTCATGGATTACACAAAGGTTGGCAATGTCTTTAACATGATCACCTGGAGTAGTCTGATTTTCTCCAGTGAAGTAGAGAATGTTCTTCAAGGCTGCAATAGGAATTAGATGTTGTGCATTGAGGGCAAGTGGGCTTCTTCCTGTGAAGTTGACGTAGGGGTTGTTTTGTGCCATTCTAATTGGTCTTAAAACCCTTGTTGACTGAATGAAAGGCATACTAGGTGGAGGAGTTGAGAGAGTTCTATTTGGTGGATATGGATACCTTTGAATCCTTATTCCTCTTTTCCTTCTTCTTGGAGATAATTGCAGGTATTCAAACAACACTTCTTCTTCTCCAACTCTTGACCTTGTGGTGATTCTTCTCATGAGTTTTCAAGCCTGCACTACTGAAACCAGTTGATTCTTCCCCTTGGAGTATCCAAATATGCAAATAATAGCTCTTTTCAAGCAAGAAGATTATAGCAGATGCACATCAACTTTGCTGCAATAAAAATGAGACCTCTAGTGTCCCACCTGGCGTGCCAAAACTGTTCGTGTAAAATCACAGCACCCCTAGATGCAAATCAAGGTTCTAAATGATGTCTTAGGCATCCAGTGTGATTGCACAACATGGAAACCTCTCTCCAAGTGTGGGACTTGTGAAACTGAGAGAGGAATCTCCAGATTAGAGGTTGGTTCCTCAAACTCCTCTAATTTAGATCTATATTTGCACAACTGCAGAGGTTCAGATCCTGATCCTACTCTAAATTGCAAGGAGACAGGGATAGAAATGCAAAAATTGAAACTAACTAAAGATGGTGATGCACCAAAAGGAGTGGTGAATATTTTTTTCATGTAAATAGACGCAAACCAAATATTGCAACATAAAACATACATAGGCTGATAAGATATAATTTAGGATCTGAAATGAAGAAAATAATACAAAGGACTGAAACTCATTCACAAAGCTTGCATTATCATTTCCAATGTCAAAAGCACTGCATTACAACCTCAGAGAGGTAGAAAAACTGTTACAATCTTTGAAGAGGTCTAATTCTTGCAACAATCACTTGCTGGAGGTGAAAGAAGAAGTTTTTTTCTATGCCAAAAGTGTTCCCCTTTTTAGAAATGAGCCAAATCTAGCTTTTACATTGTATGGGTCGAGCCTGGGAGAGAGAAAATGTACAAAATGTGGGAGCCCATTCCTCATTGACTACAAATGCATTAAATCAACATGGAGGACTTTACAAACCCATACCCTGTCATTTTTGACCAAATTAGAGGAGAGTGCGACCCATTCTACATTAAATTTAGTCGTTGAAATGTCATTTCTGGCCATGGACACGTACCAGAGCTGTTTCTAAATTTTCACTCTTGAACCTGAACCAAAATTAAAAATTGACCATGAAATCCTATAGATAATTTTGTAAGCTTTCTAATGATATGAAGAATGTGCAAATCTGAGCTCTAGATCAAAAGATATGAAGGTCTGAAGTTTTAGGGAAAAACGGCCCAAAAAACGGATGTCGGGCAAAAAATTTTAAATTTTGACCTTTTTGCATTTTGTAATTTTTTTTGAAAAATTTCCACACTCCGCCGGTCGGATGCCACTTGTCAAGTGCTGGTTTGCTGAGCAATTCTCTCTCCTCCACCTTTCCGCGGGCTTTCCTTTGAAATTTTGACCTTTTTAACTCTTTGGAAAATTTTCAAATTTTTCCCTCGTGCCCCGCCACTTGGGACATGTGGCACACTTTGGTTGGTTGACAGGGGTGTGGGGCATCTTTTACCTTTTAGTTTTTTGTCCAAAACTTTTGCTAAATTCTCCAAGTCCTCCCCGAGCTCCACACTCCCCTTCTCCTTAAGACACGTGTCCTGTGTCTATTTGCTCGAGCCGACCCTTCAAACCTCGCCCTTGGAACTCAGCAAAACATTAAGTAAAAATCTCACCCTTTCCTTCGCCACTCCGATCCATGAAGACATGTGGCACATTCTGATTCATCGGCGGCTCTTTCGGCTCCCCGCGTCTGCCGCGTACTTTTGGCTCGGATGTCCCAAATTGTTTGGGACAAATTTCTCTGATCCACCCAATTCGGGCTTCCCTGTCCCTCTTTGAGGTGAAGACACATGGCACATTTCCATTGGCTCTCGACTCCTTCTGCTTTTCGCGTCCCTCGCGTCCCTTTGGCCCAACTGTCCCGGACTGTCTGGGACAGATTCTTTCGAACCGCCTAAAATGGGCTACCTTTGCTCTCGGATGCTTCACCTTTTCGTGTCCTTCGAGTCCTCCACATCCTCACAGCCCAGATGTCCCAGCCTTATCTGCACAACAGTTAGTCAATTTTGTTTTTACCTTCGGCCGGTTCGCCCTTTCGCATCCCGCGCATCCCCATGGCCCGGATGTCCCTTTGTTGCATGGACCACCTAGTGGCCTTTCGGTCGATTTGTGCCCTAACGTCCCAACTGTCCCAAGGACTACCTGGACTAGGACTAAGCCAATTTTCATGATTTTTTTCTGCCCCAAGCTTGTTTTTTGCAACTTTTTCACCCTTTTTTAGAACTTTATCTTTTCTTCTTGGACAGGAGAGTAAGAAAAAAAGCCGAGGGGACCCTAGAAACATGATTTTTTGCCTTAAATAAATCTATCTTTCTTAGGACCAAATAATTTAATGCATGTTATCAAAATTACCCTGGGGGGTGAATTTTGGATAGCAAAACATGTTATCTAAAATTCACCCCCAGGGTAATTTTGATAACATGCATCAGATTTTTCATTCCCGAGAAAGTATGTTGATTCAAGGATAAAAATCATGTTTCTAGGGTCCCCTCGAGTTCTTCCTAACTCCCCTATCCAAGAAGAAAACCCAACAAGTTTTAAAAATGTGAAAGCTAAGCTTGGATCTGAAATATAGAGAAAATCAGCTAATTCCTAGCCTAGACAGCACTTGGGAAAGTTGGGACGTCGGGGCGTGAATCAGCCGAAAAGCCGCCAGGTGGTCTGCGCAGCATCCAAGACAGTTGGGACATCAGGACGTGCGGGGTACAAAAATCTGAACCGGCTGAAAAAATGAAGAAAATTACCTAAGTCTTGTTTCACGTGGTCTGGGACATCTAGGCCAAAAGTACGCGCGGGATGTAGATCAGCCGGTTTGGTGCAAGTCAGTCCATTTCAGGTGGTTCAGAGAGATTTGTCCCAGGCAGTCTGGAACAGTTGGGACAAAAGTACGTGAAGCACGTGAACTAACCGATTCGGTCGAAATAAGAGACTTTCATCCAGGACATTTGGGCTAAAAGGATGCATGGGGCACAAAAAGCTGAAAGAGCCAAGAGCCAATGGAATCTTGCCATGTGTCTTCACTGCAAAAAAGGGACAAGGAAGCCTGAATCAGGTAGATTGGAGATATTTGTCACAGATAATTTGGGATAGGTGGGCCAAAGGGACATGGGGGACGCGAAAAGCCGAAAGAGCCGCCAACGAATCAAATCTTGCCACGTGTCTTCACCTCATCGATCCGGCGGGTAAATTTTGGAAAATTTTCTAAAGACAAAAAAAAAGGGGAAATGGTCAGGAAGGGCCCGCATCCAATGAAATCGTTCCATGTGGCACTTGAGTGGCAGAGTGCGGGAAAAAATTCAAAATCCGTTTTGGCCTGTTTTTTCCCTAAATCTTCAGATCGCCATATCTTTTGATCCAGAGCTCAGATTTTTGCGTTATTTATATCAATGGAAAGATGGTGAAATTCTCTACACGATTCCATGGTCAATATTACATTTTGGTTCAGTTTGGAGAGAGAAAATCAAGAAACGTCTCTAGCACGTGGTAATGGCCAGAATTGACGTTTCAAACACTAGCTTTAATGTAAAATACAGTTCACCGCTTTTGCCAGGGTTCTCACCCACCGCCATAATAAGATGAATTAAATGAATTGGTTGGGGTAGATCTGGATTTCCTCTCTCTTCCCTCTCTCATTCTTCCTATAAATTGTAAGGAGTTGTTTCTTTGTAAAGGGGAACATTCATGTGGTTCATCTTTTCAGCTCTGCCCTCCCTTCTTTTCTTCTCCAGGGTTGAAAATGGAGTTCGAACCTCCTCCCCTTCTCTATAATGGAATTTTTGCCTTTTACCATTAAAATGATGTTCTGTGCAAACTTCTGAAGCAACAAAAACATGTTTCGTGATGCATCTGTCCATCCTTGCTTGTTTTTCACTTGTTTTCTTCTTGCCTCTCTTCATTGCATGTATTTGTGCACGTTTGAATGTTCATTATAGGTTTGGAGCTGTGTTCACGGAGTTTTGGGACATTTTCCATGTGAAATATATCCTTGGGCCTGTGATGCATCTATCCATCCTTACCATCGCTCACCTCTCTTTGTTCCATAGCATTTTTGATAGATGTTCAACATTTTCCTTCTTTGGTGTATCACCGTTTTAGTGTAGGCTCTTTTTTCCCCTTTTCTCTCTCTCTCTGTGTCTCTTTGGCATGGTTAGATTAGGATTAGATTAGCTTTCCTGTACTGGAATTACTTGTGGTAGGTAGTTTAGGAAGAGGAACCAGCCTTCTCTGGAGATTCCTTTCTCATCTTTGTGAGTCCCACACTCAAAGAAAGGATTTAATGTTGTGCAATCACACTGGATGCTAGTATGATCAAACTAGAAATCTGATCAACATCCAGGGGTGCTGTGATTTTGCACTAACATAAACCTTGAGCTATAAAAACCCTAAATCCTAAACCCTAAACCCTTAGCCATAAACCCTAAACCTTTTGCACTAAACCCTCAAATCTAAACCCTAATCCCTAAGCCCTAAACCCTTTACTCTATATCCTATACCCTATACCCTATACCCTATACCCTATACCCTATACCATATACCCTATACCTTATACCCTAAACCCTAATGAATAAACCCTAAAACCTAAATACTAAACCCTAAACCCTAAATCCTAGACCCTGAGATCTAAACCCTAAACCTTGAGCCCTAAACCCTCAATTATAAGCCCTAAACACTCGACCCTAAACCCTAAAACCTAAACCCTAAAATACAAACCCTGAACCTAAAACCCTAAACCTTGATCCCTAAACCCTAAACCCTAAGCCCTAAACCTAAAACACTAAACCCAAAACCATAAATTGTAAACCCTAAACTCTAAACCCTATGTATTAAACCCTAAACCCCTATCCCTAAAACCTAAATTCTAAAACTTAAATCTTATACCCTAAACCCTAAACCTTGAGTCATAAAACCTAAGCCCTCAAGCCTAAATGTTAAACACTAAAACCCCTAAATTGTAAACCCCATCAACCATAAAACATAAACCCTAAAACTTAAACCCTTATCCCTAAACATTAAACTATATACCCTGAACCCTGAACCCTAAAACCCTAACCCTAACCCTTGAACACTAAACCCTAAATAGTAAACTACTTAAACACTAAACCATAAAACCTAAACCGTAAAAACTAATCCCTAAATCCTAACCATTAAACCCTAAACCCTATAATTTAATCCCTAAACCCTAAATCCTAAACAATAAACACTTAAACCCTAAACCCTAAACCCTTAGCCCTAAATCATAAATCCTAAATCTTGAACCCTAAAATATAAAACTTGAGCCATAAACCCTAAACCCCCTTAACCTTAAACATATAACACTAAACCCTAAACCCTAAATCCTGAGCCCTATACCCTAAACCCTAAACCTTGAGCCTTAAACCCTAAACCCTAAACTCGGAACCCTAAACCAAACCCTAAACCTTAAACATTAAACCCTAAATTATAAACCCCTAAACCATAAACCCTAAGACCTTAGCCCTAATATCTAAAACCTATATCCTGATGCCTAAATCATAAACCCTAAGCCCTAAATCGTTAGCCTTAAATGATAAACCCTAAAATTTAAATCATAAACACTAAACCCTAAACCATAAACTATAAGCCCCATTAACCCTTAGCATTGAACCCTAAGCCGTAATCCCTAAACACTTTACCCTGAACCTTGAGCCCTAAACATAAACCCTAAATCATAAGACCTAAACCGTAAACCCTTAACCACAAACCCTAAAAATTTGAAACCATAAACCTTAAAGACTAATCAATAAACCCTAAACCCTAAACCCTAAACCCGAGACCATGACTACTAAAGAATAAACCATAAACCCTACAATTTTATTCCTAAACCCTAAACCCTAAATCCTTAACCCTAAACCCTAATCCATAAACCCTAAACCCTAAACCCTTAACCCTAGACCCTAAACCCTAAATCATAATCCTTTTTCCCTAAATCCTTAACTGTAAACACCCTAAACCCTAAACCCTTAGACCTAAACCATAAACCCTTTGCAATAAACCCACAACTCTAAACCCTAAACTCTAAACCCTAACCCTTAAACTATAAACCATAAACCTCAAAAAACTAAACAGTGAGCCTTAAACGATAAACCCTAAACCCTGACCCTTAAACTATAAACCATAAACCTCAAAAACTAAACCCTAAGCTTTAAATTATAAACCCTAAACCTTGATTAATAAACCCTAAACCCTAAACTATTAATCCTAAACCCCAAACCCTAAAGCCTAAACCCTTAGCCCTAATCCCAAAACAATAAACCCTAAACACTAAACCATAAACCCATAAACCATAAACCCTAAACCGTAAACCCCAAAATCCCTAAATCCTAAACCCTATATATTAAACCCTTAGCTTTAAACCCTAAAATGTATATGCTAAACCCTGAGCCCTAAACCCCTAACCCTAAATAATAAACCCTTAAACACTAAACACTAAACCCTAAACCATAAAACCTGAGGCTTAAACCCTAAAAGTTAAACCCTAAACCCTATAATATAATCCCTAAACCCTAAATCCTAAACCATAAAAACATCAAACCCTAAACCCTAAATCGTTAACCCTAAACCCTAAACCAAAAACCCAAAAGACTAAAATATAAACCCTAAACCCTAAAACCATATCACTAAACCCTAAATACTAAACCCTAAAACCCAATCTCTACACCCTAAACCCTAATCCCTAACCCCTAAACTCTAAACCCTAAACCCTAAACACCAATCCAAAAACCCTAAACCCTTAACCCTAAAACCTAAAACCTAAATTATAAACCCCTAAACTGTAAAACCTAAAATGTTATCCCTAATACCTAAACCCTAAATCCTAAGCCCTAAACCCTAAACCCTAAGCCCTAAACCCTGAGCCTCAAACACTAAACCCTAAATTTTAAATCATAAACACTAAACCCTAAACCATAAACTATAAACCCCATTAACTATTAGCGCTAAACCATAAGCCCTAAACCTAATACCATGAACCCTGATCCCTAAACCTAAACCCTAAACCCTTAGCCTGAAACACTAAACCCTAAACCCTAAACACTGAGAACTAAACAATAACAACTAAACCCTACAATTATAGTTCTAAACCCTAAACCCTAAACCATAAACCTAAAATCATAATACCTAAACCATAAACCCTTAACTATAAACACCATAAACCCTAACCGTTAACCCTAAACACTAGACCCTTTGCACTAAACTCTCAACTCTAAACCCTAATTTGTAAACCCTAAACTCTGAGCCTTAAACTATAAACCCTAAATCCTAAACACTAAACCTTGAAACTTTAACTATAAACCCTATACCCTATACCAAATACCCTATACCCTATACCTATACCCTATATCCTATATCATGTACCCTATACCCTATACCCTATACCCTAAAACCTAAATCCTAAATCTTGAGCCCTAAACCCTAAACCCTAAACCTTGAGACCTAAACACTCCACCCTAAACCCTTAGCCATAAAATTTAAACCCTAAACCCTAAAATATAATCCATAAACCCTAAACATTAATCCCTAAACCCTAAACCCTTATCCCTAAACCCAAAAGCCTAAACTTGAAACCATAAACCATAAACCATAAAACCCTAAACCCTAAATCTTAAACCCTAAAACCCTATCCCTAAAACCTAAAACCTAAACATTAAAATTCAAACCCTAAACCCTGATCCCTTAACCCAAAACCCTAAACTTGAAACCATAAACCATAAACCATAAAACCTAAAACCTAAACCCTAAACCCTAAATATTAAACACTAAAAACCTATCCCTAAAACCTAAAACCTAAACGTTAAAATTTAAACCTTAAACCCTAAACATTTATACCTAAACCCTAAACCATAAATGTTTAACCCTAAAACCCCTAAAATGTACACCATAAACCATAAACCACATAAACCCTAAACCCTGAGCCATAAATACTAAAACCTAAACCATAAATCCTCTAAACTCTAAACCCTAAAAACTAAAAAATAAACCCTAAATCTTAAACAAGAAACCCCCTAAACCATAAACCCTAAACCCTACACTCTAAACCTTGAGCCCTACACCCTAAAATCTAAACATATAGACATAAACCCATAATCGTAAACCCTAAACCCTAAACCCTTAGCCTAAAACACTAAACCTTAAACCCTAAACCCTATGGCCTAAACCCTAAACCATAAACCCTAAGGCCTCAATCCTAAACACAAAACCTTAAACCTTAAACTCGAAATCCTAAACTATAAACCCCATAAACCCTAAAATATTATCCTTAAACATTAATCCTAAACCCTAAATCTTAAAAACAAAATACTAAATACTAATCCATAAACCTTAAACACTAAATTATAAACCCTATACCCTAATCTGAAAAACCTAAAAACTAAACCTAAAACCCTAAATCCTAAACCCTAAACCCTAAACCATGAGCCCTAAACCCTACACCCTAAACCATGAGCCCTAAAACCTCAACCCTAAACCCTTAGCCCTAAACCCTAAATGCTAAACCTAAAACCCAAAAACATAAACTATAAACCATAAACCCTAAACCTTGATCCCTAAACCCTATACCATTAGACATTAACACTAAACTCTAAACCATAAACCCTAAACCCTAAACACTAAAACCTAAAGCCTAAACCCATTCCAATTCAAAATTTAAAATCACTTCACTATCATTTGTTGATAAATATTTTTTGTAAACCTTTGAGTGTATCTTAGGCATGACGAACCATGGGTCTTTTATGTTTTATTGAGTTTTTAGCTTGAGCCTTCATGTTAAATTCTTTGATATTTTTTGAAACCATGAAAATACTTTTAGCTAAAACCTAAACCCTAAGAACTAAAACCTAAACCCCTAGCCCTAAACCATAAACCTCTAGCCCTAAAACCTAAACCCTAAATCCCAAACTCTAAACCATAAAACCTAAACTCTAAACCCTTATCACCAAAACCTAAACCCTAAAAAATAAACCCTAAACTTTAAATCCTCATCCCTAAACCCTAAACCCTAAACCATTAGCCATAAATCCTAAACCCCAATCCCTAAATCCTAAAACCTAAATGATAAACCCTAAACCTTAAACCCTGAGCCCTAAACCCTAAATCATAAACCACTAGTCCTAAAATGTAAACACTAAACAATAAAAAATAAACCCTACACCCTTACCCATAAATGATAAACCCTAAACCCTAAAAAACAAACCCTAAAGCATAAACCCTAAAAGATACCTTGAATCGTAAACCCCATACATCTTAAACTGTTAGCCGTAAACCCTAAATCCTAAACACTAAACCTTCAATCATAAACCCGATAAACCCTAAACCTTTTTCCCTAAATCCTAAACCCTAAGCCCTAAACTATAATCCCTTAGCCCTAAACCTTAAACCCTGAGACGTAAATCCTAAACCTTGAGCACTAAACCCTAAACTATAAACCATAAACCCTGAGCACTAAATTCTAAACCCTAAACTTTAGATATTAAACATGAAATTATAAACCATAAATGATAAATCCTAAATCCTAAACCCTAAACACGAAACCCTAAACACTAAACCCTAAACCCTAAACCCCAAAAAATAAACCTTGAATGGTAAACCCCATAAACCGTAAACTTCTAGCCATAAATAATAAACCCTAAACCCTAAACCCTAAACCCTAAATATTAAACCCTAAACCATAACCCATAAACCATAAATAATAAACCCTAAACCATAAATTTAAAACCCTAAACACTAGACCCTTAGCTGTAAACCTTAAACCTTGAAACCTAAACCCTAAACCCTAAAGCATGAGCACTAAACCCTAAACCCTACACCCTAAATATTAAACCCTAAACCCTAAATATTAAACCCTAAACCGTAAACCATAAAATTTTTTCCTAAACCCTAAAGTCTAAACTTGAAACCCTAAACCCTAAACCCTACACTCTAAACCCTAAATCCTAACTCCTGAACACAAAGCCCTAAAGACTAAATCCTAAACTCTAAATCGTGAGCCTTAAATTCTAAACTATAAACCATAAACACTAAACACTAAACCCTGAGCCCTAAACACTAAACTCTAAAAACTAAACCTTGAATCGTAAACCCCATAAACCCAAAACCTTTAGCCCTAAACCATAAAACCTAAACCCTAAACCCTAAACCCTAAGCCCTAAACTATAATCCCTTAGCCGTAAACCTTAAAATATGAGACCTAGACCCTAAACCCTAAACCCTAAACCCTAAACCCTAAACCATAAACACTAAACCCTAAACCCTAAACCATAAACCATGAGCACTAAACCCTAAAAAAAATATTATACCCTAAACAATAAATCCTAAACCCTAAACACTAAACACTAAACCCTAAAAGAAAACCTTGAATCATAAACCCCATAAACCCTAAACCTTTACCCCTAAACCATAAACACTAAACTCTAAACCCTAAGCCCTAAACTATAATCCACACTAAACCCTAAACCCTAAATCTTAAACATCAAACCCTAAATCATAAACCATAAACCATAAATCATAAACCCTAAAGCCTATACTCAAAACTCTAAATCCTAAACCCTAAACCCTAAAAAACTAAAAACTAAACCTTGAATCGTACAACCTATAAACCATAAATCTTTAGCCCTAAAACATAAATCATAAATCCTAAACCCTAAACCCTAAACCCTAAAAACTAAACCTTGAATCATAAACCCCATAAAACCAAAACCCTAAACCCTAAATATTAAACCTTGAATCATAAAACCCATAAACCCTAAACCTTTAACCTAACCCATAAACCCTAAACCGTTAACCCTAATCCTTAAATTAAAAATCACTTAGCCCTAAACCTTAAACCCTGAGACCTAAACCCTAAACCCTAAACCCTAAATTTTAGACCCCCAAACCGTAAACAATAAACCTTAAATGCTAAACCCTAATCCTTAAAATAAAAAGCACTTACCTCTAAACCTTAAACCCTAAGACCTAAACACTAAACCCTAAGCAATAAACCCTAAACCCTAAATTTTAAACCTTAAACCATAAACAATAAACCCTAAATGCTAAACCCTAATTCCTAAACCCTGAACCCTAAACTATAAACCCTAAAGCATAAACCCTAGAAAAGAAACCTTGAATCGTAAACCCCATAAATCTTCAACTGTTAGCCGTAAACCATAAACCCTAAACAATGAACCTTCAATCATAAACCCCATAAAACCTAAACCTTTTTCCCTAAACCCTAAACCCTGAGCCCTAAACTATAATCACATAGCCCTAAACCTTAAACCCTGAGATGTAAACCCTAAACCCTGAGTACTAAACCCTAAACCGTAAACCATAAACCCTGAGCACTGAATCCTAAACCCTAAACTTTAAATATTAAACATGAAATTATAAACCATAAATGATAAATCCTAAACCCTAAACACTAAACCCTAAACCCTAAATGCTAAAAAATAAACCTTGAATGGTAAACCCCATAAATCTTAAACTTTTAGCCCTAAATAATAAACCCTAAACCCTCAACCCTAATCCCTTAGCCCTAAACCTTAAACCTTGAGACCTAAACCCTAAACCCTAAATCTTAAACCTTGAGCACAAAACCCTAAGACCTAAACCCTAAATATTAAACCCTAAACCCTAAACCATAAACCATAAATGCTAAACCCTAAACCATAAATTTAAAACCCTAAACCCTAAACCCTAAACCCTAATCCCTTAGCTGTAAACCTTAAACCTTGAAACCTAAACCCTAAAGCCTGAGCACTAAACCCTAAACCCTAAAGCCTAAATATTAAACCCTAAACTGTAAACCTTAACCAAATTTTCCAAAAACCCTAAAGCCTAAACTCGAAACTGTAAACCCTAAACCCTATACTCTTAACCCTAAATCCTAACCCCTGAACACTAAGCCCTAAAGACTAAATCCTAAACTCTAAATCGTGAGCCTTAAATTCTAAACTCTAAACCCTAAACACTAAACACTAAACCCAGATCCCTAAACAGTAAACTCTAAAAACTAAACCTTGAATCATAAACCCCATAAACCCTAAACCTTTATCCCTAAACCATAAATCCTAAACCCTAAACCCTAAGCCCTAAACTATAATCCCTTAGCCATAAACCTTAAACTCTGAGACCTAGACCCTAAACCCTAAACCCTAAACCATAAACCCTAAACCCTAAACCCTAATCCTTTAGACGTAAATCTTAAAGTCTGAGACCTAGACCCTAAACCCTAAACCCTAAAACCTAAAACCTAAACCCTAAATCATAAACCCTAAACCCTAAATCATAAACCCTAAACCATAAACCATAAAAGATGAGCACTGAACCCTAAACCCAAAATATTATACCCTAAACCATAAATTCTAAACCCTAAACACTAAACCCTAAAAAGAAAACCTTGAATCATAAACTGCATAAACCTTAAACCTTTACCCCTAAACCATAAACCGTAAACCGTAAACCCTAAGCCCTAAAATGTAATCAACCATAAACCCTAAACCCTAAATCCTAAACATTAAACCCTAAATCTTAAACCATAAACCATAAATCATAAACCCTAAAGACTACACTCAAAACTCTAAATCCTAAACCCTAAACCCTAAAAACTAAAAACTAAACCTTGAATTATAAAACCTATAAACCCTAAACCTTTAGCCCTAAACCATAAATCATAAATCCTAAACCCTAAACCCTAAACCCTAAAAACTAAACCTTAATCCTTAAATTAAAAATAACTTAGCCCTAAACCTTAAATGCTGAGACCTAAACCCTAAACCCTAAACCCTAAATTTTAAACCCACAAACCGTAAACAATAAACCTTAAATGCTAAACCCTAAACCATAAACCCTAACCTATAAACCCTAAAGCATAAACCCTAAAAAATAAACATTAAATCATAAACCCCATACATCTTAAACTGTTAGCCCTAAACCCTAAACCCTAAATAGTAAACCTTCAATCATAAACCCCATAAAGCCTAAACCCTAATCCCTTAGTTGTATACCTTAAACCATGAAACCTAAACCCTAAACCCTAGAGCCTAAACCCTAAAGCATGAGCACTAAACCCTAAACCCTAAACCCTAAATATCAAACCCTAAACAGTAAACCATAAAATGAAAATCCTAAACCCTAAAGCCTAAACTTGAAACCCTAAACCCTAAACTCTCAACCCTAAATCCTAACACCTAAACACTAAGCCCTAAAGACTAAATCCTAAACCCTAAATCGTGAGCCTTAAATTCTAAACTCTAAACCCTAAACACTAAACACTAAACCCTGAGCCCTAAACACTAAACTCTAAAAACTAAACCTTGAATCATAAACCCCATAAACCCTAAACCCTAAACCCTAAACCCTAAACTATAGCCCATTAACCTTAAACCTTAAACTCTAAGACGTAGACCCTAAACCCTAAACCCTTAACTATAAACCCTAAGCCCTAAACTGCTAATTCCTTATCCCTAAACCCTAAATCCTAAACCCTAAATGCTAAACCCTAAACCCTAAAACTTGAGCACTAAACCCTAAATCATAAATATTATACCCTAAACCATAAATCCTAAACATTAAACACTAAATCATAAACCATAAACCATAAATCATAAACCGTAAAGCCTATACTCAGAACTCTAAACCCTAAACCCTAAAAACAAAACCTTGAATCATAAAACTTATAAACCCTAAACCTTAAGCCCTAAACCCTAAACCCTAAACCGTAAACCCTAAATCTTAAACCTTGAGACCTAAACCTTAAACCCTAATCCCTAAACCCTAAACCCTAAACGGTAAAAACTATACCTTAACTCATAAACCCCATAAACCCTAAACCTTTAAACTAACCCATAAATCAAAAACCCTAAACCCTAAACCCTAAAACGTAAACCCTAAACCCTAAAACCTCAACCCTAAACCCTAAACCCTAAACCCTAAAGCCTAAACCCTAAAAGCTAAACCCAAAAAACTAAAAAATAAATGTTGAACCGTAAAACCCATAAACCCTAAACCTTTAGCCCTAAACCCTAAACCATAAATGCTGAACCATAAACCCTTAATATTAAACCTTGAAGCCATAAAACCCATAAACCCTAAACCTTTAACCTAACCCATAAACCCTAAACCCTAAACCCTAACGTTTAGCCTAAACTTAAACCATAAACTTAACTAAACCTTAAACCCTGAGATCTAAACCATAAATTTTAGACCCTAAACCATAAACAATTAAACTTAAATGCTAAACCCTAAACCATAAACTATAAAATATAAACCCTAAAGCATAAACCCTAAAAAATAAACATTGAATCGTAAACCCCATACATCTTAAACTATTAGCCCTAAACCCTAAACCCTAAACTCTAAACTATAAACCCTAAAGCATAAACCCTAAAAATAAACATTAAATCGTAAACCCCATACATCTTAAACTATTAAACCCTAAACCCTAAACCCTAAACCACTAAACCTTAAATCAAATTCTAAACCCCATAAAACCTAAACCCTTTCCTCCCTAAACCATAAACCCTAAGCCCTAAACTATAATCCCTTAGCCCTAAACCTTAAAAACTGAGACCTAAACCCTAAACCCTAAACCTTGAACCCTATACCCTAAACCATTAACCCTAAACCATAAACCTTGAGCTCTAAACTAATATCCTAAAACCTAAACTTTAAATTTTAAACATTAAATTATAAACGATAAATGATAAACTTGAAACCCTAAACCATAAACTCGAAACCCTAAACCTAAACCCTAAACCCTAAACCCTAAACCCTAAACCTTGAATGGTAAACCCCATAAACCATAAACTTTTAACCCTAAACCCTAAACCCTAAACCCTAAACTATAATCCCTTAGCCCTAAACCTTAAACCCTATCCCTAAACCCTAAATCCTAACCCTAAAACCTAAAACCATAAAACCCTAAAACACTAAACCCTAAACCCTAAAACCTAAACCCTAAACCCTAAGCCATAAACCCTAAAACCTAAACCATAAATCTAAAACCCTAAAACCTAAACCCTAAACCCTAATCCCTAAATTTTAGACCCTAAACTATAAACAATAAACCTTAAATGCTAAACCCTAAACCCTAAACTCTAAACTATAAACCCTAAAGCATAAACCCTAAACCCCTAAACCCTAAACCTTAAACCTTTAGCCCTAAACCCTAACCCATGGTAAACTCTTAGCCCTAAACCCTAAACCCTAAACACTAAACCTCCGTTAAACCATAAACCTATAAACCATAATCCCTAAACCATTAAACCCCTAACCCTAAACATAAACCCTAAATAGCCCTAAAACCTAAAACCTAAACCTTAAACCTAAATAATAAACCCTAAATCCTAAACCCTAAATGTTGAGCACTAAACTCTAAAACCTAACCCTAAACCATATACTAAACCTAAACTATAAACCTTAAACCCTAAACCCTAAAACCTAAACCCTAAACCCTAAACCCTAAACCACTAAACCCTAAACCTAAACCCTAAAAAATAAACCTTAAATACTAAACCCCTAAACAGTAAAATTTTAGCCCTAAACCCTAAACCCTAAGCCCTAAAATACAATCCCTTTTCCATAAACCTTAAACCCTTAGCCCTAAAGCCAAAATCCTAAACCCTAAACCCTAAACCCTAAACCCTAAATCCTAAACCCTCAAGTCCAAACCCTAAACCCTAAACCTTAAATATTGAAACCCTAAACTATAAATCCCTAAACCCTAAACCATAAATCCAGTTAGCCCTAAAACCTAAACCCTAAACCCTAAACACTAATCCCTAAAACCTAAACCCTAAACTTAATAACCAAACCTGAGACCCTAAAAAATATACCCTAAACCCTGATCCCTAAACCCTAAACCTTAAAATCCCTTAACCCTAAACCATAAGCAATAAACCCTAAACCCTGAGCCCTAAATTCCCTAAACCCTAAACCCTATAGCACCTAAAAACTCTAAACCCTAAACCATAAATCAATTTAAACCCTAAACCCTCATCCCTGATCCTTAAACAATAAACCCTAAATGATAAACCTGTTATCCAAAATTCACCCCAGGGTAATTTCAATAACATGCATCAGATTTTTCAGTCCCTAGAACCCTATGATTGATTCAAGGCAAAAAAATCATGTTTTCTGGGGTCCCTCGAGTTCTCTCTAACTCCCCTACAAGAAGAAATCCCAACTAAGAAAGAATGGAAACCCTAAACAATTATGGTTGCAAGACTGTTTTGAGGCATTTCGGGTCTGAAAATGTGAAAGTTCCGGTTGAAAGGTTCTTGTACTGAGCTTAGAAAACATGAGAAAATCAGCTAAGTCCTTGAAACCCTATGCAGTACTTAGGACAGTTGGGACGTTGGGGCATGAATCACCCGAAAACTAAACCCTAAACCCAGGCAGTCTACACAGCATCCTAGACAGTTGGGACAATCTAAGACATGCCTGGGGCGCTGAAAAGCCTGAACCAGCCTAAAAAATGAAGAAAATTGCCTAAGTCTTGTTTCTGTAACGGTCTGGGACATTTGGACCAAAAGTACGTGCGGGATGCGGATCGGCCGGTTTGGCGCAAGTCATTCCATTTTTGGCGGTTCAGAGAGATTTTTCCTATGTAGTCCAGGAAAATTGGGACAAAAGTACGCTGAAGCACCCGAACTAACGATTCGGTCTGAAGCCCTAAGAGACTTTCATTCCAGGACATCCTAAGGCCTAAAACATAACGTGCATGGGCACTTAAAAAGCTGAAAGAGCTGAGAGCCAATGGAATCTTGCCATGTGTCTTCACCCGCAACCAGGAACAAGGAAGCCCTAAATCAAGTACATGTGGAGACAATTTGTCCCAGGTAAACCCTTGGGAATCTTGGGCTAAAACTTAAACCGTGGGACCCAAAGTGGACATCAAACAAGGAGACCCTACAGACCCGAAATCGTGATACGTGTCACCAAGGGGAGCGTAGTGGAAACCCTTGGCTAAACCTAAAAAAATTTGACTAAAAGTCTTGAGGCCTAAACCCTAAACCCTAAATCATAAAGACTAAGGATTTTAAACCCCATTTACGTATAAACCCTCCAACTCGATCACGCGACGTAAACCCTAAATGGTTTAAACCCCCAATGCTAAATTTTCTAAAGTTACCTAAAAAAAATAAACCCTATACCCTGATCCCTAAAGGAAAACCCATGGAACAGGGGAAGACCCTACACCTTTCTCATCCAATAAACACCTAGCCTAAACCATGTGGCATCCAAGTGGAAGAGCGCGGGAAAAAATTCAAAATCTTTCCCGCTAAACCGTTTTCGCCTGTTTTTACCCTAAATCTTCAGATCGCCATAACCTTTTGATCCAGAGCTCACTAATTTTCACGTAAACCTTTATATCAATGGAAAGCTGGTGAAATTCTCTACATTTCCATGGTATATTACATTCTAGGTTCAAGTTTGGAGAGAGAAAATCAAGAAATGTCTCTAGCACTGTGGTAATGGCTAGAATCCTGACGTTTCAAACACTACCAGCTTTAATGTAAAATGGGTCGCAGTTCTTCTCCAGCACTATGAAAACCCTCAGGCCATGGGTCTCTAAGGACCCATGCCTAAAACCATAATAAGCCATAAACCTAAAACATTAAATGAGGAATTGGTTCCCATGTTAGACCACTAGATTTCCTCTCTCTTCCCTCAGTCTAAAACCCTATACATTGTAAAACAGCAAAATCTTTTAAAACTCATTTTTCAGTGGTGGTTCATCTTTTCAGCTCTGCCCTCCCTTCTTTTCTTCTCCAGGGTTGAAAATGGAGTTTAAACCTCCTCCCTTACTCTATAATGGCATTTTTGCCTTTTACCATTAAAATGATGTTCTGTGTAAACTTCTGAAGCAACAAAATGTGTTTCGTGATGCATCTGTCCATCCTTGCTTGTTTTTCACTTGTTTTCTTCTTGCCTCTCTTCATTGCAGGTATTTGTGCACGTTTGAATGTTCATTGTGAGGTTCCGAGCTATGTTCATGGAGTTTTGGGACATTTTCCATGTGAAATCTATCCTTGGGCCTGTGATGCATCTATCCATCCTTAACCATAAACTCACCTCTCCTTGTTCCATAGCATTTTTGATAGATGTTCAACATTTTCCTTCTCTGGTGTATCACCGTTTTAGTGTAGGCTCTAAGCCCTTTTTCCCTAAACTTTAGATCTCTCTCTCTCTCTCTAAAATCTAATCTCCTTGGCATGGTTAGATTAGGATTAGATTACGCTTTCCTGTACTGGAATTAGCTTGTAACAGGTAGTTTAGGAAGAGGAACCAGCCTTCTCTGGAGATTCCTTTCTCATCCCTCACGAGTCCCACACTCAAACATAAACACTAAACCCTAAACCTTAATCACACTACGACCCTAAAAATGATTAACTCGTAGCCCTATGACCCTAATATCCTAGGGGTGCCGTAAAGTCTAAACCATAACAAAATCCTAAACCCTAAACCCTAAACTATAAACCCTAAAGCATAAACCCTGAAAAAAAACCTTAAACTGTAAACCCCATACATCTTAAACTGTTAGCCGTAAACCCTAAATCCTAAACACTAAACCTTCAATCATAAACCCCATAAACCCTAAACCTTTTTCCCAAAATCCTAAACCCTAAGCCCTAAACTATAATCCCTTAGCCCTAAACCTTAAACCCTGAGACGTAAACCCTAAACCCTGAGCACTAAACCCTAAACCGTAAACCATAAACCCTGAGTACTAAATCCTAAACCCTAAACTTTAGATATTAAACATGAAATTATAAACCATAAACGATAAATCCTAAATCCTAAACCATAAACACAATACCTGTTGTATATATCTTCCCCCCAGGTAGATACAAACAAGCAGAAGATTATAGAAATCAAAGAATCTCAAATCCCTGACATTTATCCCCTTGGTGCACAGAAATGGTGCATGACACGGAGTGTCGACAGAGAAAAGGATGTGCCCTTGGTGCACAAAAATGGCACACAACATAGAGTGTTGACAGAGAAAAGGATGCGCCCTTGGTGCATAGAAATGGTGCATGACACGGAGTGTCAACGGAGAAAAGGATGTGCCCTTGGCGCACATAAATGACGCACGACACAGAGTGTCGACAGAGAAAAGGATGCGCCCTTGGCGCATAGAAATGGCGCATGACATAGAGTGTCGACAGGGAAAAATTTATGCCTTAGCACACGTAAGAGGATGTTGACACACACACGGATGTGCCTATGGCGCACCTCCAGGAGGCGCAACATTTTGAGCGCTGAGAGGAAGCAGCCCCTAGCGCAGATATTCAGACGGCCATAACTTTTGACTGGGAGCTCAGATTCATGCAAGGTTGGACTTTTCGGAAAGTTTACAAGGTCCTCTATCCAACTACGATTGGATATATTTAATTCGGTAAGAAAAAAATCTTAAAAATGCAAAATACAGTTCGCCACTTTTGGGTTCGCTGGGGTTCTCACCTACCATCATAATGAGATGAATTAAATGCAACCTAGAGGTGGTTGGGGTAGTTTTGGAATTCCTCTCTCTTTTCTCTCTCATTCTTCCTATAAATTGTAAGGAGGGGATTCTTTCTAAAGGTTGGACATTCTTGTTTTTCCCCTCCCTTCTTCTCTTTGGCAGGTGCACTTGTGGAGTTAAAACCTCCCATTTGAAACTGTAATGCAACCTTGCCTCTTGGCATTTTGCAGTGTGTTGTATCAATCTTTGGAGAAAATTAATGCATGTCTGTGGATGATTCTCAACCCTCTCTGTATTCATTTTTGCATCCCCCTGATCCTTCACTGTGAATCTGGCTATCTGTGCATGATCTTGCATTGCATTTTAATGGTCTGTGTTTATTGGCTAGACAGGTGTTCTTCATTCCTCGGTGCATCACCTTTGTAGTTTAGGTTTTATTTTTATGCATTTTCTTACCCTGTCTCCTTGGCAAGTTAGATTAGGTTTTTAGTAAACCCTCTACATTTTCTACGTGTGCATCTGAATAGAGGAATAGGAACCGGCCTTCATCCGGAGAGCTTTTCCGTTTTCGCAAATGTCCCACACTTGGGAAAAGCTCCATGTTATGCAATCGTACTGAGAGTCTCAACCCATCGTGTTGTAGACATTTAGGGTTGTTGTAATTTGACATCAATAGTTTTGGCATGCCCGGTGGGACCAAGAGGTCATTCCACAGATTTGAAGGAACTTTAAAGAAATTCAGACTTAAGAAATTACAGGTTTTACAATTTCATATTTTCACCTTCTGGGATGAACTTTGAAATCAATTTTCAAGGACTTAACTTGCTCGAAACAAGTCAAAATTTCACCAGTTGATAGATCGGGGGATAATCTACAAAAGGATATTCTTAGATTTTTGAGATTTTGACTTTCAAAATTTCATGGTTTTTTTATTTTTGGATTTCAGGTTTTTGGAAGTCTGGTATTTTTGGATTTTTGGGACTGTCATTCCAAATCAAATTCCAAACTCTAAAATCTCAAAAATACAGGTCTTTTAAAATTCTATTTTTTTTAAATATTGTCAAGTTTGGTGTGTAACTTGGCAGATGTCTACCTTTTGAGGCTCATTTTTCTAACACATCTGGCGACTCTGAAGGGATAGAATTCAACGGTGTAGCAGCACAAGTTACCCAGGCACATGAGAAGAATTCAAACCATGTCTAATACTCGAGAAGAGGGGCTATTTTTCCACTTGTAACTATCACCAGGAAGAGGAAGAAGACCATAAAGATCACCATCTCCACCTAACAGGACTTTGTCTACACCTCCACCTGGTAGGCCTTTTCTCGCATCGACCAGGGTTCTTAGGCCAATCATAATGGCACATCTACCACCGAATCCCTTTGTCACTTTCACGGGTAGTAGTCCACTTGCCCTAAATTCTTAGAATCAAATTCCAGTTGCAGCACTAAAGAATATACCCTATTTCACAGGAGAAAATCATACTACTCCTATTGATCACATCCAGGATATTGCTAATGCATGTGTAATTCACGAAATAAATGAAATGGATGTTGCGGTCAAGTTGTTGGCTTCATATTTCAAAGGTAAGGCCTTACAATGGTTTAGGAGCCTAGCAGTAGGGTCTATTACGCATTGGAACCAACTTTGTTCAGCTCTTTGCAACCAATTTGGGGAGAGGGTGGATAATTTGTCTTTATTGGAATAGCTGACAACAATCAAAAGGGCTCCTAATGAACAAATGAGATATTTCAACTTCAGATTCCAATGGACATGGGACAGGATTCCAATAGCTGTGAGACCAACTGCCGAAGGAGCATTCCTTTATTTCTTAAAGGCTATAAATTTAGACATAGCCATGATGATCCAATCAATGGGAGGAACAACGCTGCCAGGGGCCTACGACACAGCTATCAGAGTAGAGAACTGTTTGATCCAAGCTGACAAGCTTGCACCAAGGCCACCAATGCCTCTCTATCTGGATATGGGAAATCCTACAACCAGTCAAGCACCAGAGTTGAATCCCATTCCAACTCCTAGAAATCAAAGCAATAATGGGGCATCGACTTTTTCAGATACTTCAAAGAAATTTTAGGAGGTTATGAAACAGCTACAGAACCTTGGAAATGAGGTTGTGACTATCAAAAGATAGTAAGCTCAAAGTGTTAGACCGTATCAGCCTCAAGCACATTACCAAGCTAGGCCCTCATACCAACAAAATAAACCACCTCCTCAGGCTGCAAATAAAAACCAAAACCAAGGAAAACCTCAAGCTACCAGGCCATTTTGATTTTATGATCCAAATGTAACGACGTCCTCAAGAGCCTTGGTCCTGACACAAAATAACATGGCACAGGAATACGACTGGTGTTACCCTTGCAATCTACCCCACAATCAGTCAGTGTTTTTCAATGGTGCACTAAATCAGGCTTTGATGGTGCAAACCATTAGTGTGCCTCAAGAACCAAGCCAAGAGGAGAATCAATAGCAACAAACACAACAAGAAGGACCTCCAACAGAAACCACATTGGCCAATTGGAAAATGGAAGACTTCTGTGGAGTTAACCAACAACCTTTTCAAGGTGTGGCTGCCAACACATGGTCAAAGAAGAGAAGCATAGAAGAGGGAAAACCATCTAATCCAGTTGTTTCTCAACCCACTCTTACACAACAAGGGGTCAGTAGACAAAACATAACTCCAAATGTGTAAAATCAGCCTAAGGTACCTATTGTAGCAACACACGCACCTGTTCAAGCTCCAGAAAAGGCTGTGCCAAACAAGGGACAGCAAAAGGACAATTCATCCCCCTTCAACATCCTCGATCAAATGAAGAAGACACATGTGAACATTTCCATGTGGGAATCACTGGCGATCCCAGGGCAACGAGATTTATTGCAAGCTGCAATGGCTAATTGATCTGCCACAAACGTATCAAACCAGGGACATGAGAAAGTTCTCACTAATGCAGTGCAACAGGATGGGTGCCAGACAAGCAAGAATTTGAAGCCTCCACCATTTTATGTGTCATTGGTTGTTGGAAACCACTTGGTACACAACTACATGATAGATTCAGGAGCAAGTAGTTCAGTGATGCCAAAGCAAATAGCAAATCAACTGGGTTTCAAATATGAGCCAGTGCTAAAAGGAGTAATACAGTTAGATGGAACAGCAGTAGGAACTGTTGGAGTCATCAAGGGGTTAAGCCTAACACTACATTCCTGTCCTAATGTTACAGTTTTGTAAGATGTGTCTGTGATTGACCTTCCACCACTCTTTACGTTGTGTCTATCAAGAGACTTCACTGCAAAAATCGGTGGATATTTATCTGCAGATTGGTCACACATGATTTTTAGGATAAGGTATGGAGCCAAAGCAATAATCAGGTCAGAACCAATTGCCAATTTCCATATTGAACCTCATGTACCAAATCCTATCAATGCAAATTGCTCGGCTTTTGATCAGGAGGAGTGTTCAAGTGATCTAGATCAGGTACTAAGGTCGAGGGAATTCCTAATTTAACTTTGGATGAATGGGAAAACAAGAGTCATGAATTTGACCCATATAAGGAAATTAAAGAATCTGAATTGGGCGTGTATTGTATACACGAAGAAAATTCACCCATTCCTGACATCATTCAGCTTGAACAAAAGGATGAAAAAAAAGTTTGGAAATTATTTTTCGATGGTTCAAGAAGCAGACAAGGTGCTGGAGGTGGTGCAATGTTGATTTCACCACAAGACATCAAATATTTTTCAGCTTTTTGTTTCCAATTTTCCTGTTCAAACAACACGGCTGAATACGAAGCATTGATTCATAGAATTCATTGGGCCAGGAAAAGCGGTATAAAGAACTTGCAGGTGTTTGGAGATAGAGAGCTAATCGTCAACCAAGTTATGGGACAACATGCTACAAAGAACGACTTGCTGAAGAGCTACAAGAATAGGGTATGGGACCTCATTGAGGATTTCGAAGATTTCAACATTATGTCCATACCAAGGAAGAAAAATGAAGTCTCAGATAGGCTCGCAGCAGTTGGAGCAACATTTGATGTGGTTGACAACATCAGAAGGGGAAAAACACAGCCACATATCCATGTGATTGTGAGGCCAGTAGTTCCAGATAATAACACAAGCTGGCAGGTGTTTGAGAACGATCAACAGATTGTCAATTTCTTACAAGAAGCGGCTGAATTCTCAACTAGGAATCAGGACAAATTAGAGCAGTAGTATGGGGATCAAGTAGTGCAGCTGTGGAAAAACAAGCTTCCTAAGGGTTTAGTAACATTGGAGTCTATCTTCAACCCTAACGACCAGTTCCATAAGGAAAAGGCTAACATACAGGTCAAGAGAGAAGATTCAGAGCCAATTCCGGTTGGGGAAGGTAAAACACTTCAAATTGGTAAAGTGGCCACTGAGCAGGAGAAATCAGATTTCATACAGCTTTGCCAAGAATTTCCAGATGTCTTCGCTTGGAGCTATGAAGACTTAAGAGGATTCGATCCAAATTTGGCACAACATACCATAGAATTGGATCCAGATGCTAAGCCCATCAGGCAGAAGCAGAGACCAGTCAACCCTCACATTGAACCTCTAATGAAGAAAGAGCTAAATAAGCTAATAGAGGCAAGCATTATTTTTCCAATCAAGCACTCAAGCTGGGTCGCAAACTTGGTTCCGGTCAGGAAGAAGAGTGGAGAAATCAGGTTGTGTGTGGATTTCTGAGACCTAAACAGGGCATCTCTCAAAGACCATTACCCACTTCCTTCAATGGAACAAATATTACAAGTAGTATCCGGTTCAGAGAGATTCTCTCTCCTAGATGGCTACTCAGGGTACAATCAGGTGATGGTGAAAGAAGATGACCAATTCAAGAGGGCTTTCACCACCAAATGGGGGACCTATGCCTACAAGAAAATGCCATTTGGGCTATCAAATGCTGGAGCCACCTTCCAAAGGGCAATGGATATGGCATTTAAGGGGTTGATCAATAAAATAGTTCTGATATATCTTGACGACATCACTGTATTCTCAAAAAATGCAGCGGATCACCTTTGTCATTTGAGGCAAGTATTTCAGAGATGTAGAAGATTTGGGGTATCATTGAATCCCAAAAAATGCATATTCTTGGCTCACAAGGGAAAACTTCTAGGCCATATTGTTTCAAAGGAAGGGCTGACGATTCACCCAGAAAAGAGTTGAAGCAATTCGAGCATTGCCATTGCCAAGTCACAAGAAGGCTCTTCAAAGCTTCTTGGGAAGGATCAATTTTGTCCACATATTTGTTCCAAATTTTGCTGCTCTTGTGAAGCCAATAACGCTGATGTTAAAGAAGAGTATGGCATTTAAGTGGACATCTGAAGGCAAGGCAAGTTTTGAGGCAATAAAAGAGACTATATCTCAAGCTCCGACTCTCGTCAATCCATACTTCTCCAAGGACTTTGTGCTATATGCCTTTGGTGGTGGGGACACGATTTCTATAATCCTGATACAACAAAACAAAGGAGGATTAGAACAACCAGTTTCTTTCTTCAGTCAAGGCTTGGAGGAATACGAAACTAGGTACTCTTTCATTGAAAAGCATGTCCTTGCAGTAATCAGGAGCTTAAAGAAATTCAAGCACCTAGTCTCAAACAACAAGATCCAATTATTGGTCTCTCATGCGGGAGTCAGGGACTTCCTTCTAAACAAGGATCTGAATGAGAAATGTGCAGGATGGATAACTCGTGTCATGGAATATGACATCAAGATCAAGGTCACCAAACTAGTACATGGGAAGGGACTATGTGAGCAGCTAGCCTTGAGTCAACAAGTTGAAGCAGGTGATGAAAAAGAGACTACCTTAGTACTACAGGATGATCAAGAACAAGAAAATTATGATGTGCCTACTCCTTGTTGGACTCAGAATATGATACACTTCCTACAGACAGGCCTATGCCCCCCAGAAATGAGCAAAGCAAAGAGGAGATACTTCAGATTACAAGCCATTCCATATGTGCTTGTTGATGGTATTTTGTTTAAGAAAGACATCAATGGAGTTCTATTGAGGTGCATTGGGACAAATCAAATTAAAAGGGTGTTACGAGATTTTCACGATAGATATTCTGGAGGACATTTCACCCCATGAGTAACAACTCTCAAGATAATGAAGGTAGGGTATTATTGGCCGACAGTCTTTAGTGAATGCTATACATGGATAAGAAATTGCAAGAAATGTGCACTCTTCACAGGAAAAGAAAGACTAGCAACACTTCCATTGCACCCAATTCTAGTTGACCAACCATTTATGCAATGGGGATTGGACTTCCTCGGGGTCATCAATCCAAACTCAAGCCAAGGCCACAAATGGATTCTCATGGCAACGGACTATTTCACCAAGTGGACCGAAGCAGTAGCGCTCAAGGAAGCAAATGAGTCTAACATACTAGACTTTTATGAAGGAATAGTGACCAGGTTCGGTGTGCCGGCCACTATCATATCAGACAATGCATTGGCATTTATAGGTTCCAAGATTACAGAATGGGCTGTCAAGAATGGAATCTATTTGAGCACCTCTTCAAATTATTACCCATAGGGTAATGGACAGGCAGAGTCCACGAACAAAAATTTGCTAAGAATCATCAGGAGGACTCTGGATGAAAATCAAAGAACATGGCATACCAAGCTAAAATCAGCATTATGGGCTGACAGAATAACACCAAAGAGGTCTACAGGTAATTCCCCTTACAAGTTGGTCTATGGAAAAGAGGCAGTATTGCCTATATCATTAGAACTGCCTACATTGGAGTTCATGAAGCAGTTGGAGTTGGCTGAGTTTGAACCAATGGAGGCTAGGTATGCAGAGTTGATGGAATTGGAAGAAATTAGAGAACATGCAGTTCAAACAATTGAGAAAGATTAGGCCTTGGTAAAAAGATGGTTTGAGAAGAAAGCAAGAGCAAGGACCTTCAAGGAAGGGGACTTAGTTCTGAAATGGGATGCAGATCGGGCAAAACCAGGAAGGCATTCCAAGTTTGATGCCATTTGGAGTGGCCCCTACATGGTCACGGGATGTAAAAGTAGTAATGCCTTCCAATTGTCTACTTTGGATGGAGGAGAACTCCCAATTCCGGTTAACGGAATCTATCTTAAACATTGCTACTAAAAGGAAAAGGTTTACCCTTGTAAATATTAGCCTAGATTTCAATTCCTCTAAGTGCGTATGCACATTGTCTTGTTGTAGTTAGGTTTCTATTTCCCTAAGTGCTTTAGCACAGGTTTTATTGCTCCTAGGTTGGATTTCTACAGTTCAGCATGCTCTCAAAGAAGGGGTTGCGATATCAGGATCAGAATCAGACATCAGGTTGGTTTCAAGTTATTGCTTATGACTCCATGCCCAATGGATTCCTAAAAGGCCACTGGTCTTCTACCTAGTAGGCAGGTAATCCCATTGAGTTTCCAAATTTTTGTATATATCTTCCCCCTAGGTAGATATAGACAAGCAGAAGATTATAGAAATCAAAGAAGCTCAAATCCCTGACATTTACCCCCTTGGTGCACAGAAATGGCGCATCGACAGATAAAAGGATGCACCCTTGGCACACAGAAATGGCGCATGAAACGGAGTGTTGACAGAGAAAAGGATGCACCCTTGGCACATAGAAATGGCACATGACATGGAGTGTCGATGGAGAAAAGGATGCGCCCTTGGCACATAGAAATGGCGCACGACACGGAGTGTCGACAGAGAAAAGGATGCGCCCTTGGCGCACAGAAATGGCACATGACACAAAGTGTTGACAGGGAAAAATTTGTGCCTTGGCACACATAAGAGGATGTCAAAACACACACGGATGCGCCTATGGCACACCTCTAGGAGGCGCAACATTTTGAGCGCCGACAGGAAGCAGCCCCTGGCGTAGATATTTAGACGGCCATAACTTTTGACTGGGAGCTCGGATTCATGCAAGGTTGGACTTTTTAGAAATTTTACAAGGTACTCTATCCAACTACGAATGGATATATTTAATTGGGAGTGAAAAAATTCTTAAAAATTCAAAATACATTTTGCCACTTTTGGGTTCATTGGGGTTCTCACCTACCATCATAATGAGATGAATTAAATGCAACCTAGAGGTGGTTGGGGTAGTTTTGGAATTCCTCTCTCTTTTCTCTCTCATTCTTCCTATAAATTGTAAGGAGGAGCTTCTTTCTAAAGGTTGGACATTCTTGTTTTGCCCCTCCCTTCTTCTCTTTGGCAGGTGAACTTGTGGAGTTAAAACCTCCCATTTGAAACTGTAATGCAACCTTTCCTCTTGGCATTTTACAGTGTGTTGTATCATCTTTGGAGAAAACTAATGCATGTCTGTGGATGATTCTCAACCCTCTCTGTATTCATTTTTGCATCCCCCTGATCCTCCACTATGAATCTAGCTATCTGTGCATGATCTTGCATTACATTTTAATGGTTTGTGTTTATTGGCTAGACAGGTGTTCTTCATTCCTCGGTGCATCACCTTTGTAGTTTAGGTTTTATTTTTATGCATTTTCTTACCCTGTCTCCTTGGCAAGTTAGATTAGGTTTTTAGTAAACCCTCTACATTTTCTACATGTGCATCTGAATAGAGGAATAGGAACCTGCCTTCATCCGGAGAGCTTTTCCATTTTCGTAAATGTCCCACACTTGGGAAAAGCTCTATGTTATGCAATCGTACTGAGAGTCTCAACCCATCGTGTTGCAGACATTTAGGGGTGCTGCGATTCGACATCAACGATACCCTAAACACTAAACCCTAAACCCTAAAAAATAAACCTTGAATGGTAAACCCCATAAACCGTAAACTTCTAGCCATAAATAATAAACCCTAAACCCTAATCCCTTAGCCCTAAACCTTAAACATTGAGACCTAAAGCTTAAACTCTAAACCCAAAATCTTAAACCTTGAGTAGTAAACCCTAAACCCTAAACCATAAATATTAAACCCTAAACCATAACCCATAAACCATAAATGCTAACCCTAAACCATAAATTTAAAACCCTAAACCCTAAGCCCTAAACCCTAAACCCTAATCCCTTAGCTGTAAACGTTAAACCTTGAAACCTAAACCCTAAACCCTAAACCCTTAACCCTAAAGCCTGAGCACTAGACCCTAAACCCTACACTCTAAACCTTAAATCCTAACCCCTGAACACTAAGCCCTAAAGAATAAATCCTAAACTCTAAATCATGAGCCTTAAATTCTAAACTCTAAACCATAAACACTAAACACTAAACCTTGATCCCTAAACACTAAACTCTAAAAACTAAACCTTGAATTGTAAACCCCATAAACCAAAAACCTTTAGCCCTAAACCATAAACCCTAAACCGTAATCCCTAAACTATAATCCCTTAGTCGTAAACCTTAAAATCTGAGACTTAGACCCTAAACCCTAAACCTTAAACCCTAAACCATAAACACTAAACCCTAAACCCTAAGCCATAAAACATGAGCACTGAACCCTAAAAACAAAATATTATACCATAAACAATAAATCCTAAACCCTAAACTCAAAACCCTAAATACTAAACCCTAAAAGGAAAACCTTGAATCATAAACCCCATAAACCCTAAACCCTAAGCCCTAAATTATAATCCACCCTAAACCCTAAACCCTAAATCCTAAACATTAAACCATAAATCGTAAACCATAAACCATAAATCATGAACCCTAAAGCCTATACTCAAAACTCTAAATCCTAAACCCTAAACCCTAAAAATTAAAAACTAAACCTTGAATCGTAAAACCTATAAACCGTAAACCTTTAGCCCTAAACCATAAATCATAAATCCTAAACCCTAAACCCTAAACTCGAAACCCTAAACCCTAAACCCTAAAAACTAAACCTTGAATCATAAACCCCATAAAACCAAAACCCTAAACCCTAAATATTAAACCTTGAATCATAAAACCCATAAACCCTAAACCTTTAACCTAACCCATAAACCCTAAACCCTAAACCCTAATCCTTAAATTAAAAATCACTTAGCCCTAAACCTTAAACCCTCAGCCCTAAACCCTAACCCTAAACCCTAAATTTTAGACCCCCAAACCGTAAACAATAAACCTTAAATGCTAAACCCTAATCCTTAAAATAAAAAGCACTTAGCTCTAAACCTTAAACCCTGAAACCTAAACCCTAAACCCTAAACCCTAAACACTAAGCAATCAACCCTAAACCCTAAATTTTAAACCATAAACCATAAACAATAAACCATAAATGCTAAACCCTAAACTCTAAACCCTAAACCCTAAACTATAAACACTAAAGCATAAACACTAAAGCATAAACCCTAAAAATTAAACCTTGAATCATAAACCCCATAAATCTTAAACTGTTAGCCATAAACCATAAACCCTAAACACCAAAATTTTAATCATAAACCCCATAAAACCTAAACCTTTTTCCCTAAACCCTAAACCCTGAGCCCTAAACTATAATCCCATAGCCCTAAACCTTAAACCCTGAGATGTAAACCCTAAACCCTGAGTACTAAACCCTAAACCGTAAACCATAAACCCCGAGCACTAAATCCTAATCCCTAAAATTTAAATATTAAACATGAAATTATAAACCATAAACGATAAATCCTAAACCCTAAACCCTAAACATGAAACCCTAAACACTAAACCCTAAACCCTAATCCCTAAAAAATAAACCTTGAATGGTAAACCCCATAAACCGTAAACTTTTAGCTCTAAATAATAAACCCTAAACCCTAAACCCTAAACCCTTAGCCCTAAACCTTAAACCTTAAGACCTAAACCCTAAATCTTAAACCTTGAGCACAAAACCCAAAGCCCTAAACGCTAAATATTAAACCCTAAACCATAAACCATAAACCATAAATGCTAAACCCTAAACCATAAATTTAAAACCCTAAACCCTAAACCCTAATCCCTTAGCTGTAAACGATAACCTTGAAACCTAAAGCCTAAAGCCTAAAGCCTGAACACTAAACCCTAAACCCTTAAGCCCAAATATTAAACCCTAAACCATAAACCATAAACAAAAATTCCTAAACCCTAAAGCCTAAACTCGAAACTGTAAACCCTAAACCCTAAACTCTAAACCCTAAATCCTAACCCCTGAACACTAAGCCCTAAAGACTAAATCCTAAACTCTAAATCGTGAGCCTTATATTCTAAACTCTAAACCCTAAACACTAAATGCTAAACCTTGATCCCTAAACACTAAACTCTAAAAACTGAACCTTGAATCGTAAACCCCATAAAACCTAAACCTTTAGCCCTAAATCCTAAACCCTAAAACCATAAATCCTAAGCCCTAAACTATAATCCCTAAACCCTAAACCTTAAACTCTGAGACCTAGACCCTAAACCCTAAACCCTAAACACTAAAACCTAAACACTAAACCATAAACAATAAACCCTAAATCCTAAACCCTGAGCACTAAACCCTAAACCCTAAATATTATACCCTAAACCATAAATCCTAAACCCTAAACTCAAAACCCTAAACCCTAAACCCTAAAAAGAAAACCTTAAATCATAAACCCCATAAACCCTAAACCTTTACCCCTAAACCATAAACCCTAAACCATAAATCCTAAACATTAAACCCTAAATAGTAAACCATAAACCATAAATCATAAAACCTAAACCCTAAACCCTAAAGTCAAAACCTTAAACACTAAAAACTAAACCTTGAATTATAAACCCCATAAACCCTAAACCTTTAGCCCTAAACCATAAACCCTAATTCATAAAATGTAATCCCTTAGTAATAAACCTAAAATGTTGAGACCTAAACCGTAAACCATAAACCCTACACCATAATCCCTAAACCCTAAACCCTAAACCCTCAACCGTCAACCCTAAGCCCTAAGGCCTAATATGTAATCCCTTAGCCCTAAACCTAAAACCCTGAGACATAAACCCTAAATCCTAAACCTTAAATCCTTAACCCTAAAACCTAAACCATAAACCATAAAAAACTAAACCTTGAATCGTAAACCCCATAAACCCTAAACATTTAGCCCTAAACCCTAAACCTTTAGCCCTAAACCCTAAACCTTAAATCTTAAGCCCTAATCTATAACACCTTAACCCTAAAACATAAACCCTAAACTCTAAACCCTAAACCCTAAAGTAAAAACCCTAAACCCTAAACCATAAACCATAAACCATAAACCATAAACCCTAAACCCTAAGCGCTAAACTATAATAACTTAACCCTAAACAATAAACCCTAAAATCTAAAACCTAAACACTAGATTCAAAACACTAAACCATAAACCCTAAACCTTATAACATATACCATAAATCCTAAACCCTAAGCCCTAAATTCAAAACCCTAAACCCTAAACCCTAAACCATCAACCCTAAACCATAAACCCTAAACTTGAAACACTAAACCCTAAACCTTAAACCCTAAACTGTAAACCCTAATCCCTAAAATGTAATCCATTAGCCCCTGAGACCTAAACCCTAAACCCTTAACCCTAAATCCTAAACCCTAAACACTAAACCCCAAGACCTAAACCCTAAACCTAAACCCTAAACCCTAAACCCTAAATATTAAACCCTAAACCATAAAGAATACAACATATATCCTAAACCCTAAACTCGAAACCCTAAACCATAAACCCTAAATAGTAAACCCTAAACCCTAAATCCTAAACCCAAAACCCTGAGCACCAAACCCTAAAACCTAAACTGTAAATATGAGACACTAATCCGTAAACCATACACCATAAATCCTAAACCCTAAACTTGAAACCCTAAACCCTAGACCATAAAAACTAAACCTTGAATCGTAAACCCCATAAACCCTAAACCTTTAGCCCTAAACAATAAACCCTAAACCTTAAATCATAAACACCATAAAAACTAAACCTTGTATCGTAAACCCTATAAACCCTAAACCCTAAACCCTAAGCCCTAAACTATAATCCACGTTAAACCCTTAACCCTAAACCCTAAACAATAAACCCTAAAAACTAAACCTTGAATCGTAAAACCCATGAACCCAAACCTTTAACACTAAACCTTAATCCCTAAACTAATAACACTAAACTATAATCCCTTAGCCCTAAACCTTAAACCCTAAACCCTAAGACCTAAAACTTAAACCCTAAATATTAAAACCTAAAAAGTAAACCTTAAACCAAAAATCCTAAACTCTAAACCCTAAATACTAAAAACTAAACCTTGAATCATAAATCCCATAAACCCTAAAACTTTAGCCCTAAACCTTAAATCCTGAGACCTAAATACTAAACCTTAAACCCTAAACCCTGAGCCTTAAACCCTAAATCCTAAACCCTAAACATTAAACCATAAACCATAAATCCTAAACCATAAACCTAAACTCTGAAAAGCCCTAAACCTAAAACCCTAAACCTTAAACAATAAACCCTAAACCCTGACCATTAAACCATAAACCCTAAACCCTAAACCCTAAACCCTAAACCCTAAACCCTAAACCCCAAACACTAAAACCTAAACTTGAAACCCTAAATCCTAAAAACTAAACCTTGAATTGTTAACCCCACAAAACCATAAACCTTAAGCCCTATACCCTAAACCCTAAACCTAAAACATAAACCCTAAACCATAAACCTTAAACCATAAAACCCTAAACCCTAAACCCTAAACCCTAATCCCTAATCCCTAAACCCTAAACCTAAACCCTAAACCCTAAACCCTAAACACTAAACCCTAAACTGTAAACCCTAAACCCTAAACCCTAAACCCTAAACCCTAAAAATCTAAACCTTAAATCATAAAACTCCATAAACCCTAAACCTATAAGCCCTAAACCTATGAAACATAAACCCTAAACCCTAAACATTAAACCCTAAACCCTAAACCTATAGACCACTAAAAATAAACCTAAACCCTAAGCCCTAAACATGTAAACCCTAAATCCATGAACCATAAACCCTAAAACCCTTATGCCCTAAACCATTGAACCCTAAACCATAAACCCTAAACTTTAAATACTAAACCTAAATCTAAAACCCATAAACCTTAAACCCCTAACCCCTTAAATAAAACCTAAGCCCTAAACCTAAAACCTGAAATCCTAAACCCTAAACCCTAAAGCTGTAAACCCTAAAATGCTAAACCCTAAACCCTAAACCCTAAACCTTGATGAACCCTAAACCCCTAACACTAAACCCTAAATCCATAAACCTAAAATTCCTAAACTATGAACCCTAAACCCTATACCTTAAACCCTAAACCCTAAACCCATAAATCCTACAATTCCTAAACCCCTAAACCCTAAACACTAAACCCTAAACCCTAAACCCTAAACCCTAAGCCCTAAGCCCTAAACCTATAATCCCTTAGTGCTAAACCTTAAACCCTGAGACGTAAACCCTAAACCCTAAACGTTAAACCCTAAACCCTAAACCCTAAACCCTAAACCTTAAACCTTAAACCCTAAACCCTGAAATTATAAACCCTAAACCCTAAATCCTAAACACTTAACCGTAAACCCTAAACCCTAAAAACTAAACCTTTAACCCTAAACCATAAACCCTAAACCTTAAACCCTAAACCATAAACCCTAAACCCTAAGCCCTAAACCCTAAGCCCTAAATTATAATCCCTTAGCCCTAAACCTTAAACCCTGAGCTCTAAACCAAATCCTAAGCCCTAAACCCTAAACCCTAAGCACTAAAACCCTAAACCCTAAACCCTAAATATTAAAATCTAAACTATAAACCATAAACCATAAACCCTAAATGCTAAACCCTAAACTAAATCTTAAACCCTAAACACTAAAATTTAATCCCTTAGCCCTAAATCCTTAAACCCTAAACCCAAACCCCAAATCCCAAACCCTTAAACCATTAAACCCTTAAACCCTAAACCTTAAAGTCGTAAACCCTAAACCCTAAACCTAGAGCCCTAAACCCTAAATCCTAAACCCTAAACCCTAATCCCTAAACCCTAAAACATAAACACTAAACCCTAAACCATAAATAAATTGTAAACCCTAAACCCTAAATCCTAATCTCTAAACCCTAAACACTAAACCGTAAAACCTAAACTCTAAACCCTAAACCCTGAAACAATAGCCTTAAACCCTAAACCCTAAAACCTAAACCCTTAGCCATAAACCCTAAACCCTAAACCATAAACCCAAAACCCTAAAATCTAAACCCTAAAATTAAAACCATAAACCCTTTAGACCTAAACCCTAAACCCTAAACCCTAAACCATAAATCCTATACCCTAAACCATAAACCCTAAACCCTAAACCCTTAGCCATAAACCCTAAACCCTTGAACCGTAAACACATAAACCTTAAACCCTAAACAGTAACCATAAACCTTAAATCCTAAAAACCCTAAACCCTAAACCCTAAAACCCTAAACCCTAATTAAACCTTAAATACATAAACCTGTAAAATATAAAACCTAAACCCTAGGGTAATTATATACCCTATACCATATACCCTAATTCCTAAACCCTAAACCCTATAAACCATAAATCCTAAACCCTGATCCCTAAAATCAAAACCATAAACCCTTAGCATAAACCGTATACCTATGAAAAGTAAACCCTGAATCACTCAACTCCTAAACCTCCTAATCCATAAAAACTAAACCTTGAAGTTCTAAACCCTGAAAAACAAAAACCTTAAGACTCTAAACCATAAACCGTAAACATTAAATCAGCTAAAGCCTAAGAGTCCTAAACTAGCAATCCCTTTGGCCTGAATCTTGGGATGCCGAGGTCCTAAACGGCCAAAAACCCTAAATGTTAATCGCCATAAACCATAAATCCTAAACCCTAAACCCTAAACCCTAAAAACTAAACCTTTAATTATAAACCCCATAAAACCTAAAACTGTAATCCCTTAGTCCTAAACCTAAAACCCTAAGACCTAAACCCTAATCCCTAATCCCTAAACCCTAAACCCTAATCGGCCTAAGAACTTAATGTCCCTAAACCCTAAACCCTAAATATTAAACATAAACTATAAACACTAAACCCAAAAAACCTTAAACCTTAAATCAAAATGGGTCACCTAAATGCCTCAAACCTAAGCCCTAGGGAAGCCCATAATCGGGTGGATTAAATTTGTCCTTAGACACTTAACACTAAACGGGCCTGAAACCATAAACCCTAAAACCTAAATGCCATTATCCCTAAGCGGACTAAACAATTAAGCCCTAAACCATAAATCTTAAATCCTAAACCATAAACCATATCACCTTGGGGAACCCTAAACCCTAAACCTTGAACCCTAAGTGTCAAAATCCTAAAAACCCTAAAAACTAAAGTTATACACCACATAAACCCTAAACCTTAAACCCTAAACCATAAACCAATAAGCATTGACTGCTAAACCCTTAACCCTAAATTATAATCCCTAAAATTTCTTAGCCAAACCCTAAACCCTAAACCCTAAACCCTAAACCCTAACCTCCTAAGCATTCCCTAAACCCAATGCATGCCTAACGTATTAAAATCCCTATAAACCGCTAAACCCTAATTCCCTAATCCATAAACACTTAAGGCCCTAAATGATCCCAAAGCCCTAAACCTTAAACCCACCCTAAACCATGTACCTTAAATCCTTAACCCTAAACCCTAAACCATATTGAAAACTAAACCTTAAATCGTAAACGATATAAACCCTAAATAATAGCCCTAAACCCTAAATCCTAAGCCCTAAATTATAATCCCTTAACTCTAAACTTTAAACACTAAGACGTAAACCTTAAAAAATAAACCCTAAACCGTTTTAAACCCTACATCCCTAAACCCTAAACTACTAAACCCTAAACCTTAAACACTAAACCCTAAACCCTGAGCCCTAAAACTTAAACAATAAACCCAGAAACCCATAAACCATAAACCATACATCCTAAACCCTAAACCCTAAACTTAAAACCCTAAACCTTTAGCCTAAACGATAAACCCTAAACCCTAAACTTAAAACCCTAAACTAACTAAACCATAAACCCTAAACCCTAAACCGTAAACCCTAAATCCTAATTATTAAACCCTAAACCATAAACTATAAACCATAAATCCTAAACCCTAAACCCTAAAATAAAAATTCTAAACCCTACACCCTCAACCATATACCCTAAAAACTAAACCATGAATCGTAAACTCCATAAACCCTAAACCATAAAAAATAAACCTTGAAACATCCCCCAAAACCCAAAGACTCTAAACCTTTAGACTAAACCCTAAACCGTAAACCATAAACCCTAAACCCTAAGCCATAAACCCCAATCCCTTTGGCCTAAATCTTAAATCCTAAATCCTAAAACCTAAACCCTAAAAAAAACCCATAAACCCATAAATCCCAAAACACTAAACCTCAAATCCTAATCCCTAAACTATAACCCCTTAGTCGTAAACCTAAAGCCCTGAGACCTAAACCCAAAACTATATACCCTAAAACCTGAGCCCTAAATCCCTAAACCTAAACCCTAAACCCTAAACCAATAATTCCTAAGCACTCAACCCTTAAACCCTAAAACCAAAATATGTAAACCCTAAAGCCCTATAAATCACTAAACCACAAACTACTAAACCTTATACACTTAAACTCTAAAACACTGAGATACCCTAAACCCTAAATCCCTAAGCCCTACTCTATATCCCTAAAGTGCAAAATCCTTAAACCCTGAGACGTAAACACGTCAAACCCTAAAACGTTAAACCCTTAGCCCTAAACCCTAAATCCTAAATCTTGAAACCAAACCCTACACCCTAAACCCAAAATCCACACCACTAAACTCTAAAACCCTAAACCCTAAATCCCTAAGTCAAAACACTAAACCCGAAACCCTAAAACCCTAAACCCTAAAACCTAAGTCTTACACCCATAAAACCTAAACCTTTAGCCGTAAACCCTGAACCTTAAACAATTAAACCCTAATCCTTTAATTATAATCCCTTAGTCCTAAACCTAAAACCTTGAGACCTAAACCGTAAATCCGAAACCGTAAACCATAATCCCTAAATTTTAAACCCATAAACCCTAAACCCTAAAAACATTATCTATAATACCATAAACCCTGAAGTCCTAAACTCAAAACCCTGAACCCTAAACCCTGATCCTTAATACACTAAACCCTTAGCCCTAAAACTTAAATCGTAAACCCTAAAACCTATACGATAAATCCTATAACCCTAAACCCTTAACTCATAAAGTGTTAAACTTTGAAGCCGTAAACCACATAAACCCTAAACCTTTAGCCCTAAACCCTAAATCCTAAGCCCTAAACTATAATCCCTTAACAATAAAATTTAAACCCTGAGACCTATATCTTAAACCCTAAATCCAAAACCAAAAGCTCTAAACCCTAAACCCTGAGAACTAAACCCTAAACCACTAAAGCCTTAAGTATTAAACCCTTAAACCATAAACCATAAACCAAGAACAAAACTATAACCCTTGATACCCTAAGACTTAAAACCCTATAACTTTAGCCTAAATCATAATGATTCTAGTCCTAAATCTCTATACCTTAAATCCATAAACCATCAGCCTTAAACTGATAATCCCTTAATGCCCTAAATCATAACCCCTGAGACCTAAACACTAAAATCTAAACCCCATTAACCCTGTGATCCATAAAACTTAAATCATAAACCCTAAATTCAAAACCCTAAACCCTAAATTCTAAACCCTAAATACTAAACCCTAAACCCTAAAACCCTAAAAACTAAACCTTGAATTGTAAATCCCATAAACCCTAAACCTTTAGCCCTAAACATAAACCCTAAACCCTAAAAGATTAATCTTTAAACCCTAATCACCTAATCCCTAATCACTTAGAACTAAACCTTAAACCCTGAGACCTAAACTGAAACTGTAAACACTCAACCTTAAACCCTAAACCCTAAATATTAAACCCTAAAATATAAATCCTAAACCATGAGCCTTAAATAAATCCACCAAAACCCCTAAGTCCTAAAACCTTAAAACCTAAACTCTAAGCCCTAAGCCATATAAATAATAATCCCTTGGCACTAAATCCCTTAAACCCTGAGATCCTAAAGCGTAAACCCATAATCCCTAATCACTATAACCCCTAAGTCGTGATCCCTAAAGCTTGAAACCATAAACCCTAAACCCTAAACGCAAAAATCCTAATCCCTAAAACCCTAAACCCCTAAACCCTAAAACCTAAAACCTACACCTTCAACCCTAAACCCTAAACCCTAAACCTATGAGCCCTAAACCCTAAACCCTAAATCGCTAAACCCAAAAACCCCTATACCTGTAAACCCTAAACTCAAAACACTAAACCCTAAACCCTAAGCCATAAGCCCTAATACATAATCCCTTAGTGTTGAACCTTAAACCCTGAGACGTAAACCCTAAACCCTAAACATTAAACCCTAAACCATAAACCCTAAATCCTACACTAAACCTTAAACCTTAAACCCTAAACCATAAACCCTAAAATACAAAACTATAACCATAAACCCTAAACCCTAAACCCTAAAGTCAAAACCTAAAAAACCTAAAAACCAAACCTTGAATTATACACCCCATAAACCCTAAACCTTTAGCCCTAAACCATAAACCCTAAAACTTAAACCCTAATCCTTTAATTGTAATCCCTTAGTCCTAAACCTAAAACCTTGAGACCTAAACCATAAATCCGAAACCGTAAACCATAATCCCTAAACCCTAAACCCTAAATCCTAATTCCTAAGCATTCAACCCTAAACCCTAAACCCTAAATATTAAAATCTAAACTATAAACCATAAACCCTAAACCCTAAACTCAAAACCCTAAACCCTAAACCCTAAGCCCTAATATGTAATCCCTTAGCCCGAAAACTTAAACCCACCCTAAACCCTATACCTAAAATCCTTAACCCTAAACCCTAAACCATAAAAACAAAACTTTGAATCATAAACCACATAAACCCTAAACCTTTAGCCCTAAACCCTAAATCCTAAACCCTAAACTATAATCCCTTAACCCTAAAATTTAAACGCTGAGACCTACACCTTAAAAAATAAACCATAAACCCTATACCCTAGACCCTATACCTTAAACCATAAACCCAAAACCCAAAACTCTAAACCCTAAACCCTAAGAAATAAACCCTAAACCTTAAAAATTAAGTTTTAAACCAAAAATCATAAACCATAAACCATACATCCTAAACCCTGAACCCTAAACTTAAAACCCTAAACCTTTAGCCTAAATCATAAACCCTAAACCCTACACCCCAAATCCTAAGCCCTCATACCTTAAACCTGTAAATCCCTTAGCCCTAAACCTTAACCCCTGAGACCTAAACACTAAACCCTAAATCCTAAACTGTGATCCATAAAACTTAAATCGTAAACCCTAAACCCTAAAGTCAAAACCCTAAACCCTAAATTCTAAACCCTAAATACTAAACCCTAAACCTTAAACCCTAAAAAAACCTTGAATTGTAAATCCCATAAAGCTTAAACCATAAAATATAAAACCCTAAACCCTAAACCCTAAATCCTTGACCCCTAAACCCTAAACTGTAATCACTTAGAACTAAACCTTAAACCCTGAGACCTAAACTGAAATTGTAAACACTCAACCTTAAACCCTAAACCCTAAATATTAAACCCTAAAATATAAGAATCCTAAGCCCTAAACCCTAAAACCGTAATCCCTAAAACTCTAAACCTAAACCCTAAACTGTAAACCCTTAAAACCTAAACCTTATCCTGAGATATAAACCCTAAACCCTGAACCATAAACCATAAAAACTAAACCTTGAATCATAAACCCCATAAACCCTAAACCTTTAGCCCTAAACCCTAAACCCTAAACCCTAAACCCTAAACCTTAAAATCCTTAAGCCCTAATCCTAAACCATCATACCTTAAGCCTAAAACCTAAACCATAAAGCCCTAAACCCTAAACCCTAAATCCCTAAACCGTTAAACTAGTAAACCCTAAACCCTAAGACACTAAACCATAAACCATAAAACATAAATTGTAAACCCTAAAGTCCTAAACTCGTAAATAACTAAACAATAAACCATAAACCCTAAACCCTAAAACCTAAACACTAGAATCTTAAACACTAAACCATAAACACTAAAAATTTATAGCCCTAAACCATAAACCCTAAACTCTAAGCCCTAAACCCTAAATTCAAAACCCTAAACCATAAAACCTAAACCCTAAACCCTAAATAGTAAACCATAAACCATAAATCCTAAACCCTAAATCCTAAACCCTAAAGTATAAAACCCTAAATCCTGTAAACCCTAAACCCTGAGCCATAAACACTAAATCCATTAACCCCTGAGACCTAAACCCTATAAACCCTAAACCCTAAATCCTAAACCCTAAACTCTAAACCCTTAAACCCTAAACCCTAAGTCCTCAAACCCTAATACCCTAGCCCATGAGACCTTAAACCCTAAACCCTAAGTCCTAATACCCTTAACATAAACCCTAAACCCATAAAACATAAACACTAAACTGCTAAACCCTAAACGGTAAACCCTAATCACTAAACCAGTAAACCCTAAACCCTAAATCCTAAATCCATAAACCCTGAGCACGTAAACCCTAAACCTAAACTGTAAGCCATATGAGACACTAATCCCAAACCATTATCACCATAAACCCTAAACCCTAACCTTAAACCCTAAACCCTACACCCTAAAAGCTAAACCTTGAATTATAAAGCCTATAAACCCTAAGCCTTTCACCCTAAACAACAAACCATAAACCCTATACCCTAAATACTTAAAACCATAAAACCTAAACCCTATAATCGTATACCCTATAAACCCTAAACCCTAAACCCTAAGCCCTAAACCTCTTAAATCCTAAACATAAACCCTAAAAACCATAAACCCTAAACCTTAAGCAATAAACCTTAAATCCTAAACCCTAAACTCTAAATCCTAAACCACCCATAAACCCAAACCTTAATTCCTAAACCCTAAAACCTAAAGCCCTAATAACCCTAAACCATAAACCCTGAGCCCTAAACCCTAAACCCTAAACCCTAAATCTAAAACTCTAAACCTTAAACCATAAACCCTAAAACCTAAACATTAAACCCTAAAATCCATAAAACCCTAAACCCTAAACCCTAAAACTAAACCTTGAATCTTAAATCCCATAAACCCTAAAAACATTAGCCCTAAACCTTAAAACCTAAGACCTAAACTAAACCTAAACCCTAAACCCTAAACCCTGAATCATTAAAAACCCTAAACCCTAAACCCTAAATATTAAACCCTAAATGCATACCCTAAACCATAAACCATAAATCCTAAACCTTAAACCCTAAACTCCCAACCATAAACCCTAAAACCCTAAACCATTAATCCCTAAACACTAACCCCTAAACCCATTAAACCATAAACCCTAAACCCTAAACCTATAAACCATATAAATGTCCTAAACCCTAAACCTTAAACCTTAAACACTAAAACCTAAATCCTGAAAACCTAAGTCCTAAAAAACTAAACCTTGAATTGTTAACCATAAACAATAAACATTTAACCCTAAACAATTAACCATTAAACCCTAAACCCTAATCCTTAAACTATAATCCCTTATCCCTAAACCTTAAACCTCATAACCCTAAACCCTATACCCTAAACCCTAATCCCTAATCCCTGTAAACCATTAACCCTAAATTGTATAACCCTAAACCCTAAATCCCTAAATCCTTAAACACTAAAACCCTGTAAACATTAAACCCTAAATCCTAAACCCTAAACCCTAAACCATAAACCTTAAAACCTAAAACCCTAAACACTAAACCCTTATGCCCTAAACCTTAAACCCTAAACCCTAAAATCTAAACCCTAACCCATTAAACCTTAAACCCTAATACCTAAACTACTAAACCCTAAACCTTAAACCATAAACCCTAAACCTAAATCCTAAAACCTAAACCCTAAACTCGTAAACCCTATAACCCTAAACCCTAAACCCTAAATATTATACCTTGAATCATAAACCCATAAACCCTAAACATTTATCCTAACCCATAAACCCTAAATCCAAAACCATAATCCTTAAAATAAAAATCACTTAGCCCTAAACCTTAAACCCTAAACCCTAAACCCTAAACCCTAAACCCTAAACCCTAAATGCTAAACCCTAAACCCTAAACCCTAAACCCTAAAACCTAAACCCTAAAAAACTATAAATAAACCTTAAACCCTAAATCATTAAACCTTGAATCGTAAACCCCTAAATGCTAAACCCTAAACCCTAAACCTTAAACCCTGAACCCTAAACACTAAAGCTTGAGTCGTAAACCCCATAAACCCTAAACCTTTTTCCCTAAACCCTAAACCCTAAACCATAAACAATAAGCCCTAAACTGTAATCCCTTAGCCCTAAACCTTAAAACCTGAGACCTAAAACCTAAACCCTTAAACCTAAACCCTAAACCCTAAGCACTAAACCCTAAAACCTAAACTTTAAATATTAAACATGAAATTATAAACCATAAACCATAAATCCTAAACACTAAACCCTAAACCCTAAAAACTAAACCTTGAACGGTAAACCCCATAAATCATAAAATTTTAGCCCTAAACAATAAACCCTAAACCCTAAACCCTAAACCCTAAGCACTAAAATATAATCCCTTAGCCCTAAAACTTAGACCATAAGATAAATCCTAAACCCTAAACCCTAAACCCTAACCCCTAAAACCCTAAACCCTAAACCCCTAAAACACTAAACCCTAAATATAAAACCATAAACCATAAACCATATTCCATAAATGCCAAGCCCTAAACCATAAATTCAAAACCCTAAACCCTAAAACCTAATCCGTTAGCCCTAAACCCTAAACCCTAAAGCCTGAGCACTAAACCATAAACCCTAAAGCCTGAGCACCCTAAATATCTAAACCCTAAACCGTAAACCCTAAACCGTAAACCCTAAACCCTAAATCCTAAACCCTAAACCCTAAAATCTAAACCCTAAACCCTAACCCCTAAACACTAATACATAAAGACTAAATCCTAAACCATAAATCATGTGCCCTAAATCCTAAACACTAAACCCTAAACACTAAACACTGACCGTGAGCCCTAAACACTAAACCCTAAACCCTAAAAACAATACCTTCAATCGTAAACCCCATAAAACCCAAACCTTTAGCCCTAAACCATAAACCCTAAACCCTAAGCCCTAAAATATAATCCCTTAGCTCTAAACCTTAAATAATGAGACCTAAACCCTAAACCCTAAACCCTAAACAATAAACCCTATACCCTAAACCCTAAACCCTAAACCCTAAACCCTAAACCATAAACCCTAAACCCTGAGCACTAAAACCCAAAATATTATACCCTAAACAGTAAACCATAAACCATAAACTCAAAACCCTAAACCCTAAACCCTAGAAACTAAACCTTGAATTGTAAACCCCATAAACCTGTTATCCAAAATTCACCCTCAGGGTAATTTTGATAACATGCATTAAATTCTTCAGTCCCGAACAAGGTAGATTGATTCAAGGAAAAAAATCATGTTTCTGGGGTCCCCCTCGGCTTTTTTCTAACTCTCCTGTCCAAGAAGAAAAGAGAAAGTTCTAAAAAAGGGTGAAAAAGTTGCAAAAAACAAGCTTAGGGCAGGAAAAATCATTAAAATCAGCTAAGTCCTAGTCCTCGTAGCAGTTGGGACAGTTGGGATGCCGAGGCGCGAACCGGCCAAAAAGCCTCCAGGTGGTTCGCGCAGCAAAGGGACATCTGGGCTATGGGGATGCGAGGGACGTGAAAGGGAAAACCGGCCAAAGGTAAAAAAAAAAATTGACTAACTGTTGTGCAGAACAGGCTGAGACATCTGGGCCATGGGGACGCAAAGGACGTGAACCACCCGGATCGGCCGGTGCAGAGAACTTTTGTCCCAGATGGTTTGGGACACCCGGGCCAAAAATATGCGAGGGATGCGTGGGACACAGAAAGCCAAAAAGAGCCGAGAGCCAATGAAAGCATGCCACCTGTCTTTGCCTCAAAGAAGGATAGGGAAGCCCGAATCGGGTGGATTGGAGGAATTTGTCCCAGACGGTTTGGGACACTCGGGCCGAAAATATCCCAGGGACGCGAAAAGCCAGTAGGCTTGCGGATCAATTAGAACAGGAAATTTGTCCTAAGGGCTAGGGAGTTCACGGCGTGGGGAGCGAAATAGAATTTTGGCTAAGTGTTCGATGTAACTTTTAAAGGGAGCGAGTTGGAGCAGTGGCCCAAGCCAATAAAAAGAGGAAGCATGTCCAATGGAGCAGGGACTGCGGAGCTCGGGGAGGACTTGGAGAATTTGGAAAAATTTCTTTGGCCAAAAAACTAAAAAAAAGCAAAGGTCTTCCTCGCGCCCCTGTCAACCAATCAATGCATGCCACGTGTCCCAGGTGGCGGGGCGCAAGGGGAAAATAATTTTTTTTTCCAAAAGTTAAAAAGATCAAAATTTTCAAAGGAAAGCCCACGGAAAGGTGGAGGAGAGAGAATTGCTCGATGAACCAGCATTTGACATGTGGCATCTGACCGGAGGAGCACGGAAATTTTTCAAAAAAAATTCCAATATGCAAAAAGGTCAAAATTTAAAATTTTTTGCCCGACATCCGTTTTTTGGGCCATTTTTCCCTAAAACTTCAGACCTTCATATCTTTTGATCTAGAGCTTATATTTACACATTATTCATATCATTGGAAAGCTTATGAAATTATCTATAGGATTCCATGGTCAATTTTGAATTTTGGTTTAGTTTCAAGAGAGAAAATTCAAAAACAGCTTTGGTACGTGTCCATGGGCAGAAATGACCTTTCAGTGACCAAATTTAATGCAGGATGGGTCGCATTCTCCTCCAAATCAGTCAAAAATGATAGGTGTTATCCAAAATTCACCCCCAGGGTAATTTTGATAACATGTATTAAATTCTCAAGTCCCAGGCAAATAGATTGATTCAGGGTAGAAAATCATGTTTCTAGGGTCCCCTCAGATTTTTTTAACTCTCCTGTCCAGGTATAAAAGAGCAAGTTCTGAGAAAAGGTGAAAAAGTTATAGAAAACAAGCTTGGGCTAGGAAAAATCATGAAAAATGGCTAAGTCCTAGTCCTCACAACAGTCGAGACATTTGGGACGACAAGGCGCGAACCCGCCGAAAAGCCTCCAGGTGGCCCAGGCAGCACTTGAAACAGTTGGGCCATGGGGACGCGAGGGACGCGAAAATCTGGTTTGGCCGAAGGAGAAAGAAAATCAACTAACTGCTGAGTGGCACAGTTGGGACATTTGCTCCATGTGGATGTGAAGGACGCAAACCGCCCGGATCGGCCGACGCAGAGAACTTCAGTTCGGGACATCTGGGACAGAGGGACGCGGAAGACGCGGATAGCCGAGAAAGCTGAGAGCCAATCAGATCAAGCCACGTGTCGTCAGCAGTAAAGGGATAGGGAAGTGTGGAGCTCGGGGAGGATTTGGAAAATTTTGCCAAGTTTCGGCTAAAAAGCTAAAGTGAAGGTCTGTCCCGCGCCCTGTCCTCCAATCAATGCATGCCACGTGTCCTAAGTGGCGGGGGCGTGGAGGAAAGTGGAAAATGTTCCAAAAATCACAAAAAGGGTCAAATTTTCAAGGAAAACCCATGGGTAAGTGAAGGAGAGAGAATCACACATCCAATCAGTGCTTGACATGTGTCATCCAGGTGGCAGAGTGCGGGAAAAAATTTCAAAACACATTTTCGCTTGTTTTGTGCCCTAAATCTTCAGATCTCCATATCTTTCGATCCAAAGCTCAGATTTGCACGTTCTTTATATCAACGGAAAGCTTATGAAATTATCTACATGATTCTGGGGTTAATCTTAAATCTTGGTGTAGTCTAGAGAGAGAAAATTCAGAAATGGATCTGACACATGTTCATGGCTAGAAGTGACGTTTCAGCGACCAAATTTAACGCAGAATGGGTCGCATTCTCCTCCAAATCGGTTAGAAATGATAGGGTATGGGTTTGTAAGGTACCCCATGCCATTTTAATGCATCTGCAGTCAAAGAGGAATGGGCTCTCACATTTTTGTATGTTTTTGTCTCCTGGGCTCAACCCATGCAATGTAAAAGCTAGATTTGGCTCATTTTTAAAAAAGGACATTTTTTTTTGGACATAACAACTTCTTCTTTCACCTCCAGCAAGTGATTGTTTGAAGAATCAGACCTATCCAAAGACTGTAATAGTTTTTACCTCTTTGAGGTTGTAATGCAGTGATTTTGACACTGGAAATGATAATACAAGCTTTGTGAATGAGTTTCAGTCCTTTGTTTGTATTGTTTGCTTCATTTCAGATCCTAAATTATATTTTATCATCCTGTGTATGTTTTATGTTGCAATATTTGGTCTGTGTCTATTTGCTTGATATAAATGTTTCAGCACTCCTTTTAGTGCATCACCACCTTTAGTTAGTTTCAATTTTTGCATTTCTATCCTTGTTTCCTTGTAGTTTAGAGTAGGATTAGGATCTGAACCTCTATAGTTATGCAAATATAGATCTAAATCAGAGGAGTTTGAGGAACCAGCCTCTAATCTGGAGATTCCTCTCTCAGTTAAACAAGTCCCACACTTGTAGAGAGGTTTCCATGTTGTGCAATCACACTGGATGCTAGAGTGATCAACCTAGAAGCCTGATCTGCATCCAGGGGTGCTGTGAGTGTGCAACAATAGTTTTGGCACGCCCAGTGGGACACTAGAGGTCTCATTTTTAGTGCAGCAAGGCTGATGTGCATTTGCTATAATTTTCTTTCTTAAAAAGAGCTATTATCTACATATATGGCGACTCCAAGGGGAAGAATCAACTAGTTTCAAGTGCAAGCCGGAAAACTCATGAGAAGAATCACCACAAGGTCAAGAGTTGGAGAAGAAGAAGTGTTGTTTGAATACATGCAGTTATCTCCAAAAAGAAGGAAAAGAGGAAGAAGGATTCAAAGGTCTCCATCTCCACTAAATAGAACTCTCTCAACTCCTCCACCTGGTAGGCCTTTCATTCAGTCAACAAGGGTTTTAAAACCAATCAGAATGGCTCAAAACAATCCCTACATCAACTTCATAGGTAGCAGCCCACTTGCCCTCAATGCGCAATGTCCAATTCCTATTGCAGCCTTGAAGAACATTCCCTACTTCATTGGAGAAAATCAGACTACTCTAGGTGATCATGTTAAAGATATTGCTAACCTTTGTGCAATCCATGAAATCAATGAAATGTAAGTGGGTGTCAAGTTACTGGCATCTTCATTCAAGGGTAAAACATTGCAATGGTTTAGGAGCCTTGGAGCTGGTTCTATCATAAAATTGAATTAGCTGTGTATTGCACTTCATGAGAAATTTGGAGAGAAGGGATACAACTTGTCTCTTTTAGAGCAGATGACAACCATCAAAAGAGCTCCTAATGAGCATCTGACTGATTTCAACTTCAGATTTCAAAAGACTTGGGAGAGAATTCCAGTGGCAGTCAGGCCAACAACAGAAGGTGTTTTTCTCTACTATCTCAAAGCTTTAAATTTTGACATTTCTATGTTAATTCAGTCCATGGGAGGCATAACTATCCCTATGGCTTATAGTATTGCCATTAGGGCCAAAAATTGTTTGATCCAAGCTGGCAAGCTTGCCCCCAGACCTCCCATGCCATTGTTTCCAAGTTTAGAGAGTCCAAGCACTAGTCAAGCACCTAATTTGGCTCCTTCTCCCACTCTTAGAAATCGGAGTTCAAATGAAGCTTCCACTTCATCTCTGAGTGCCCCAAATGAGCTTCAAGAGGTCATGAAGCAATTGTAAAACCTAGGCAATGAGCTGGTTACTCTTAAGAGGCAGCAAGACCAAGGTTTTAGACGTTCTTATCAACCCCAAGCTCAGCCTAATAGATAGCCATACCAACCACAAAGGCCACCTAACCCAGCTACAAATATGAATCAAGCAAGGCCTCCTGCCAACAGACCATTCCAGCCCTATAATCCAAATGCCATATCTTCCTCCAAGGCATTGGTGCCAATGCAAAACAACATTTCCCAGGAGTATGACTGGTGTTTTCTATGCTATGAGCCTCATAACCAATCCATGTGCTTCAATGGTGCTTTGAATCAAGGACTAATGGTGATAACTACTGGTGTGGAGGGTGAGGTCAGTCATGGAAACAACCAACAACAAGAAACATTCCAACAACAATCAGCCCCAAATGACACCACATTGGTGAACTGGCAAGCAGAGGATTTCTATGGCATGAATCAAGCAGTTTCTCAAGGTGTTGCAGCCAACTCAAGGTCAAAGATAAGGAATTTGGGTGAAGAACAACCATTAGCCCCAACCAATTCACAACCTTCCACAGCTCCACAAATGGTTGGCAAGTAAAGTCTAGTTTCAAATGCACAAGGGCAGCCAAGAACAGCCCCTAGGCCAACTCAAATACTAGTTGTTTCTGCCCACATGCAAGGAGTGAATGTGTAAACCAAGGGACAACAAAAGGATACTTCATCCTCGTTCAGTATCATTGATCAGATGAAGAAGACAAATGTCAATATATCTACGTGGGAATCCCTATCCATCCCAGGCCAAAGAGATCTGCTACAAGCTACCATGAAGAACTGGCCAACTTCGAATCAACAAGTTCAGATGCAAGACAAAGTGCTTACAAATGCTTCCCAGCCTAAGGGAAATCATGGAGGACAGCAAGGTAAAATGTTGAAGCCCCCTCCTTTTTATGTTTCATTGATCATTGGAAATCAGCTAGTGCACAATTACATGATTGATTCTGGAGCAAGTAGTTCTGTAATGCCTAAACAAATAGCTGATCAGCTAGGGCTTCAGTATGAAACAATATCCAAAGGGGTAGTGTAGCTAGATGGGACAACAATATCAACAGTTGGAGTGATTAGAAATTTGAGTCTTACCTTGCATGCATGTCCAAATGTTGTTGTTTTACAAGATGTATTAGTCATAGACCTTCTACCACTCTTTGCCTTTTGCTTGTCAAGGGACTTCACAGCCAAGATTGGGGGATATTTGTCTGCTGATTGGTCACACATGTTGTTCAGAACAAGGTATGGAACTAAGGCTAAAGTCAAGTCAGAACCTATTGCAAACTTTCACATTGAGCCTTACACTCCAAGTCAGATTAATGCCAATCGCTCAGCATTTGATCAAGAAGATCACCCAAGCACCGATGAGGCTGACACAAGGGTTGGAAGCATCCCAAATCTAACTCTTGATGAATGGGAAAAAAAGGTACATGCTTTTGATCCTTATCAAGTTGTAGAAGAATCTGAGCTAGGGGTCTATTGCATACACTAAGAAAATCATCCTATTCCTAGCATCACCAAGCCAAACCACAAAGATGACAATGAGGTATGGCATCTATTTTTTTATGGATCCAGGAGTAGACAAGGTGTAGGAGGTGGAGCCATGCTTGTTTCACCACAAGGTATAAAGTATTACTCAGCCTTCCATTTTCAGTTTTCTTGGTCAAACAATACATCTGAGTATGAAGCCTTAATTCATGGACTGCACTGGGCAAAGAAGAAAGGCATCAGGAATTTACAAGTCTTTGGTGATAGTGAGTTGATTGTAAACTAAGTTAGAGGAAAAAATGCTGCAAAAAATGATCTGCTGAAGAACTACAAAAATCGGGTATGGGATCTTATTGAAGATTTTGAAACTTTTAGCATCAATTCCATCCCAAGAAAAAAGAATGAAGCTGCTGACAAGCTAGCAGCAATTGGGGCTGCGTTTGATGTTGTAGAAAGTATCAAAAGTGAGAAATCTCAGCCTCATATCAAATTGGTTGTGAGACCAGCTATTCCAGATAACAATACAAGTTGGCAAGTCTTCGAGAATGATCAGCAAATTGTTAATTTCCTCCAAGAAGAAGCTGAGTTCTCTACCATGAATCAAGATAAGCTACAGCAGCAATATGGTGACTAGGTAGTGCAACTGAGAACTAACAAGCTGCCCAAGGGACTTATCACTTTGGAGTCCATTTTTAACCCCAATGACTAGTTTAGAAAGGAGAAAGTGAACATTCAAGTGAAGGGTGAAGATTCAGAGCCTATTTTAGTGGAAGAAGGCAAAACATTGCAGATTGGCAAAGTAAGTACCCCACAAGAGAAATCTGATTTTGTTCAGCTTTGTCAAGAGTTCCCAGATGTCTTTGCTTGGACTTACAAAGATCTACGAGGTTTCAACCCAAAGTTGGCACAACATACTATTGAGCTGGATCCAGAATCCAAGCCTGTCAGGTAAAAGCAAAGGCCAGTCAATCCCCATATTGAACCTCTCATGATCAAAGAGTTAAGCAAGCTTATTGAGGCCAGTATCATCTTCCCCATCAAACACTCAAGCTGGGTTGCAAACTTAGTGCCAGTCAGAAAGAGAAATGGAGAAATAATATTATGTGCGGACTTTTCACGATCTAAATAGAGCATCACTCAAAGACCATTATTTGCTTCCATCAATGGAACAAATATTGCAGGTTTTAACTGGTTCAAAAAGGTTTTCATTGCTAGATGGATATCCAGGCTATAATCAGGTAATGGTGAAGGAAGAAGATCAATTCAAGATAGCCTTCACTACAAAATGGGGCACATATGCTTATAAGAAGATGCCATTTGGACTGTCAAATGTCGGAGCAACATTCCAACGAGCTATGGATATGGCATTCAAAGGCTTGATCAACAAGATAGTGTTGGTATACCTAGATGATATCACTGTCTTCTCAAAGAATGCAACAGACCACCTCTCTTATTTGAAGCAAGTCTTCACAAGGTGCAGGAGATTTGGAGTGTCTTTAAATCCTAAGAAGTGCATCTTTCTTACACATGAAGGAAAGCTCCTTGGCCATATTGTCTCTAAGGAAGGATTAGCAATTGACCTAGAGAGGGTTAAAGCCATAAGAGTACTACCATTTCCAAGCCACAAGAAAGCCCTTCAGAATTTCTTGGGAAGGATAAACTTTGTTCGGAGGTTTGTCCTAGATTTTGCAGCCCTTGTCAAGCCCATCACCAAAATGCTAAAGAAGAGCATGGATTTCAAGTGGACAGCAGAAGGCAAGGAGAGTTTTGAAGTAATCAAAGGAGCTATCTCCCAAGCACCAACTCTCATCAACCTGGACTTCTCCAAGGATTTCATCCTCTATGCATTTGGAGGTAATGACACTATATCTGCCATTTTGGTACAGCAGAACAAAGATAATGATAAGCATCCAATTACCTTCTTCAGCCAGAGCCTAGATGACTGTGAGGTGAGGTACTCTTTTATTGAGAAACATGTACTTGTAGTAATCAGAAGCTTGAAGAAATTCAAGCATTTAGTCTCAAACAACAAGGTACAGTTACTAGTCTCACATGCTAGGGTTAAGGACTTCCTCCTCAACAAGGATTTGAATGAGAAAAGGGCAGGTTGGATCACCTGTGTCATGGAGTATGACATTGAGATCAAAATCACCAAGCTGGTAAGAGGGAAAGGATTGTGTGAGTAGCTGGTTTTGGGGAAGCAAAAAGAAGTATGCAATGAAGAAGAGGCTATTTTGACAGTCCAGGACAGCCATGAGCCAAGTGGTAATCAAGAAGAAGACAATGCTGTCCCCACTCCTTGTTGGACCCAAGGCATTATGCACTTCCTAGGCACAGGCCTATGTCCTCCGGAGATGAGCAAGACCCAAAGGAGACACTTTAGATTGCAGGTTGTCCCGTATGCCATTGTTGATGGAGTTTTGTTCAAGAAAGATGTGAATGGAGTGTTGCTGAGATGCATCAGCACAAATCAGATTCAAAGGGTGTTGGAAGAGTTTCATGGTGGACCAGCTGGTGGTCATTTTGCACCAAGAGTGATAACTCTAAAAATCATGAAGGCTGGTTATTATTGGCCTAAAATCTTCAGTGATTACTATGCATGGATCAAGAGGTGTAAGAACTGTGCATTCTTCACAGGAAAGGAGAGACTTGCTGCCCTTCCATTACATCCAATCTCAGTTGACCAGCCATTCATGCAATGGGGTTTGGACTTCATTAGAGTCATTAATCTCAATTCAAGCCAAGGGCACAAATGGATTTTGACAGTCATAGACTATTTCACCAAATGGACAGAAGTAGTAGCACTCAAAGAGGCAACTGAGTCTAGCATCTTAGATTTTTATGAAGGGATAACAACCAGATTTGGTGTACCTACCACAATAATCTCTGATAATGCATTGGCATTCATCAGATCTAAGGTGACTGAGTGGGCTATCAAGAATGTTATTTACCTAAGCACTTCATCACACTATTACCCCCAAGGTAATGGCCAGGCTGAGTCTACAAACAAGAATTTGTTGAGGATCATTAGGAGGACTCTTGACGAGAATCAGAGGTCTTGGCATACCAAATTGAAATTAGCCTTATGGGCTGATAGGATAACTCCCAAAAGATCCACAAGTAACTCTCCATACAGGCTTGTTTATGGAAGAGAGGTAATCTTGCCTATGTCACTTGAGTTGCCATCATTGGAACTCATGAAGCAGCTAGAGTTGCTTGAATTTGAGCCCATGGAGGTGAGGTATGTAGAGTTGATGGAGCTGCAAGAGATCAGAAATCAAGCATCCCAAGCAATGGAAAAGGATCAAGATTTGATCAAGAAGACCTTTGATAGAAAGCCCAAGGATAAATCTTTCCAAGTTGGAGATCTAGTGTTGAAATGGGATGTGGATAGAGCAAAACCAGGAAGGCATTCAAAATTTGATGCCATTTGGAGTGGCCCATACATGGTCATGAAGTGCAAGAACAACAATGCTTTTCAATTGGCCTCATTGGATGGTGAAGAGCTGCAGATTCCAGTCAATGGAATCTATCTCAAGCGTTGCTTCTAGAGGAAAGTTCACTACTTTGTAAATATTAGATTAGATTTTCATTCCTCCAAGTTCTTGTGCACATTGTTTTGCTGTAGGTTTGTTTTGTTTTCCCTAAGTTCTTTGGCACAGCTCGCTGCTCATGGAAATGTGTTGCAATCCTTGCTTTCAGCAGGTGATATTCCATCTTCCTCCTTGCACATTCTGAGTCAGTTGGGATTCCAAAATTAATATTTGATGACTCCATGCCTAATGGACTGCTTCAGGCAATGGGTATCTTCTACCTAGCAGGCAGGTAACACCGCTGAGTCACCAAATTGTTATCCAAAATTCACCCCCAGGGTAATTTTGATAACATGCATTAAATTTTCAAGTCCCAGGCAAATAGATTGATTCAGGGTAGAAAATCATGTTTCTAGGGTCCCCTCATATTTTTTTAACTCTCCTGTCCAGGTAGAAAAGAGCAAGTTCTGAGAAAAGGTGAAAAAGTTGCAAAAAACAAGCTTGGGCCAGGAAAAATCATGAAAAATGGCTAAGTCCTAGTCCTCGTAATAGTTGGGACATTTGGGACGATAGGGCGCGAACCGGCCGAAAAGCCTCCAGGCGGCCCAGGTAGCATTTGGAACAGTTGGGCCATGGGGACACGAGGGACGTGGAAAGATGGTTCGGCTGAAGGAGAAAGAAAATTGACTAACTGCTGAGTGGCACAGTTGGGACATTTGGACCGTGAGGACGCGAACCGCCCGGATCGGCCAGTGCAGAGAACTTCAGTTCGGGACATCTGAGACAAAGGGATGCGGAAGACGCGGATAGTCGAGAAAGTTGAGAGCCAATCAGATCATGCCACATGTCATTGGCAGCAAAGGGATAGGGAAGCATAGAGCTCGGGGAGGATTTGGAAAATTTGGCCAAGTTTCAGCCAAAAAGCTAAAGTGAAGGTCTGCCCCACGCCCTGTCCTCCAATCAATGCATGCCACGTGTCCCAAGTGGCGGGGGCGTGGAGGAAAGTGGAAAATGTTCCAAAAATCACAAAAAGGGTCAAATTTTCAAGGAAAACCCATGGGTAAGCAAAGGAGAGAGAATCACACATCCAATCAGTGCTTGACACGTGTCATCTAGGTGGCAGAGCACGGGAAAAAATTTCAAAACACATTTTCACCTGTTTTGTGCCCTAAATCTTTAGATCTCCATATATTTCGATCCAGGGCTCAGATTTGCACGTTCTTTATATCAATGGAAAGATTATGAAATTCTCTATGTTATTCTAGGGTTAATCTTGAATTTTGATGCATTCTGGAGAGAGAAAATTCAGAAATGGCTCTGACATGTGTTCATGGCTAGAAGTGACATTTCAGCGACCAAATTTAACGCAAAATGGGTCGCATTCTCCTTCAAATCAGTCAAAAATGATAGGGTATGGGTTTTTAAGGTCCCCCATGCCGTTTTAATGCATCTGCAGTCAAAGAGGAATGGGCTCTCACATTTTTGTATGTTTCTGTCTCCTGGGCTTGACCCATGCAATGTAAAAGCCAGATTTGGCTCATTTTTTAAAAAAGAACATATTTTTTTTGGACATAGCAACTTCTTCTTTCACCTCTAGCAAGTGATTGTTTGAAGAATCAGACCTCTCCAAAGACTGTAATAGTTTTTACCTCTCTGAGGTTGTAATGCAGTGATTTTGACACTGGAAATGATAATACAAGCTTTGTGAATGAGTTTCAGTCCTTTGTTTGTATTGTTTGCTTCATTTCAGATCCTAAATTATATCATATTAGCCTATGTATGTTTTATGTTGCAATCTTTGGTCTGTGTCCATTTGCTTGACAGAAATGTTTCACCACTCCTTTTGGTGCATCACCACCTTTATTTAGTTTCAATTTTTGCATTTCTATCCATGTTTCCTTGCAGTTTAGAGTAGGATTAGGATCTGAACCTCTGTAGTTGTGAAAATATAGATCTAAATCAGAGGAGTTTGAGGAACCAGCCTCTAATCTGGAGTTCCTCTCTCAGTTTAACAAGTCCCACACTTGGAGAGAGGTTTTCATGTTGTGCAATCACACTGGATGCTAGAGTGATCAACCTAGAAGCCTGATTTGCATCAAGGGGTGCTGTGAGTCTGCAACAACAACAGGGTACGGGTTTGTAAGGTCCCCATGCTGTTTTAATGCATTTGTAGTCAATGAGGAATGGGCTCCCATGTTTTGTATGTTTTATCTCTCCTGGGCTTGACCCATGCAATGTAAAAGCCAGATTTGGATCATTTCTCAAGGGGGGAACATTTTTGGCATAGCAGACTTCTTCTTTCACCTCCAGCAAGTGATTTTTGCAAGAATCAGACCTCTTCAAAGATTATAACAGGTTTTCTACCTCTCTGAGGTTTTAATGCAGTGGTTTTGACATTGAAAATGATCATGCTAGCTTTGTGAATGGGTTTCATTCCTTTGTTTGTATTATTTGCTTCATTTCAGATCCTAAATTATATCTTATCAGCCTGTGTATGTTTTATGTTGTAATCTTTGGTTTGTGTCTATTTGCATGACAAAAATATTCACCACTCCTTTTAGTGCATCACCATCTTTAGTTAGTTTAAATTTTTGCATTTCTATCCCTGTCTCCTTACAATTTAGAGTAGGATTAGGATCTAAACCTCTGTAGTTTTGCAAATATAGATCTAAATCAGAGGAGTTTGAGGAACCAGCCTCTAATCTGGAGATTCCTCTCTCATTTTCACAAGTCCCACACTTGGAGAAAGGTTTCCATGTTGTGTAATCACACTGGATGCTAGAGTGGTCAAACTAGAAATCTGATCAACATCCAGGGGTGCTCTGATTTTGCACTAACAAAACATTAAACCTTTAGCCCTAAACCATAAACCATAAACCCTAAACCCTAAGCCCTAAGCTGTAATCCACCCAAAACAATAAACCGTAAACCCTAAACCCTGAATCCTAAATATTAAACCCTAAACAGTAAACCATAAACCATAAACCATAAACCATAAACCCTAAACCATATACTCGAAACTCTAAACCCTAAACCCTAAACCCTAAAAACTAAACCTTGAATCGTAAAACCTATAAAAACTAAACCTTTAGCACTCAACCATAAACACTAAACACTAAACCCTAAACCCTAAACCTTAAACCCTGAGACCTAAACCCTAAACCCTAATTCCTAAACCTAAAACCCTAAATTGTAAAAACTATACCTTGACTCGTAAAACCCATAAATCCTAAACCTTTAACCTAACCCATAAACCCTAAACTCTAAACCCTAATCCTTAAACTGTAATCCCTTGCCCTAAACCATAAACCCTGAGACTTGAACCCTAAACCCTAAACCCTGAAACCTAAACCATAAACCCTAAATATTAAACCCTAAACTGTAAACCATAAACCATAAATCCTAAACCCTAAACCCTAAATATTAAATACTAAAACATAAACCATACACCATAAAACCTTAACCCTAAACCCTAAACTCAAAACCCTAAACCCTAAACCCTAAACAGTAAATACTAAACCCTAAATTTGAAACCCTAATCCCTAAACCCTAAACCTTGAATTGTAAACCCCATAAACCTTTATCCCTAAACAATAAACCCTTAACTATAAACCCTAAGCCCTAAACTATAATGCCTTATCCCTAAACCTTAAACCCTGAGACCTAAACACTAAACCCTAAACCCTAATACCTAAACCTTTAGCACTAAACCCTAAACCCTAAACCCTAAATATTAAATCATAAACCATAAATCATAAACCCTAAATCCTAAACTGTAAAACGTAAACTCAAAAACCTAAACCCTAAAACCTAAAAATTAAACATTGAGTCATAAACCCCATAAACCCTAAACCTTTATCCCTAAAACTTTATCCCTAAACCATAAACCCTAAATCCAACACCCTAAACCTAAAACCCTAATCCCTAAAACATAATCCCTTAGACTTAAACCCCAAACCCCAAACCCTAAACCCTATAACCTAAACCTTGAGCACTAAACCCTAAACCATAAGCCCTAAATATTTAACCCTAAAAAGTAAACTCGAAACCATAAACCCTAAACCCTAAACCCAAAAAACAAAACCTTGAATCATAAACCCCATACACCCTGAACCCTAAACCTTGGGACCTAAAACTTAAACCGTAAACCTTAAACCCCAAACCATAAACCCTGATAACTAAACCCTAAACCTTAAACCTTAAATATTAAACCCTAAATTTTAAACCATAAACCATAAATCCTAAACCCTAAACACTAAAACCTAAACTTGAAACACAAAAAACCTAACCCCTAAACCCTAAACCCTTAAAACTAAACCTTGAATCGTAAACCCCATATACCCTAAGCCTTTAGACCTAAACCTAAAACCTTAAACCCTAAACCCTAAACTGTAATCCCTTAGCCTTAAACATTAAACCCTGAGACCTAAACCCTAAACCCTAAACCCTGAACACTAAAACTTAAACCCTTAGCCCTAAATATTAAACCCTAAACCATAAGCCATAAACCATAAATCCTAAACCCTAATCCCTATACTAGAAATCTTAAACCCTAAACCCTAAAACCTAAAACCTAAAAACTATATCTTTAATTGTAAACCCCACCTTTAGCCATAAACCATAAACCTTAAACACTAAACCCTTAGCCCTAAACCTTAAACCATGACACCTAAAACCTAAACCTTAAAAATAAACACTAAACCCTAATCCCTAAACCTTAAACCCTGAGTAGTAAACCCTAAACCCTAAACTGTAAATCATAAACCCTAAACCCTTAACGTGAAACCCTAAACTCTGAAAACAAAACCTTGAATTGTAAACCCCATAAACCCTAAACCTTTAGCTCGAAACCATAAACCCTAAAACCTAAACCCTAGATTATAATCCTTTAGCCCTAAACCCTAAACTCAAAACCCTAAACCTAAACCCTAAACCCTAAACCCTAAGCCCTAAGCCCTAATATGTAATCCCTTAGCCCTAAACCTTAAACCCTAAGACGTAAACCATAAACCCTATAACTTAAATCCTTAACCCTAAACCCTAAACCATAAACCATAAAAACTAAACCTTGAATCGTAAAACCCATAAACCCTAAACCTTTAGCCCAAAACCTTAAACCCTAAACCCTAAATCCTAAACCCAAAAATATAATCCCTTAACCCTAAACCTTAAACCCTAAGACCTAAATCGTAAACCTTAAACAGTAAACCCTAAACCCTAAACCATGAGAAGTAACCCCTAAACCCTAAAACTTAAATATTAAACCCACAATCATAATCCGTAAACCATACATCCTAAACCCTAAACCCTAAACTTAAAACCCTAAACCTTTAGCCTAAACCATAAACCCTAAACCCTAAACCCTAAATCTTAAACCCTAATCCTTAAACTGTAATCCCTTAGCCCTAAACAATAACCACTGAGACCTAAACACTAAACCCTAAATCCTTAACCCTAATCCCTAAACTGTAATCACTTAGAACTAAACCTTAAACCCTGAGACCTAAACCCTAAACCCTAGGCAATCAACCCTAAACCCTAAAACATAAACTCAAAACCCTAAACCCTAAACCCTAAGCCCTTACCTATAATCCATTAGTCTTAAACCTTAAACCCTAAGACCTAAACCCTATAACCTAAACCTTAAACCCTAAACCTATAACCCTAAACTCTTAACCTTGAGCACTAAACCTTAAACACTAAACCCTAAATATTAAACACTAAATGCTGAGACCTAAACCCTAAACCCTAAATTTTATACCCCCAAACCATAAACAATAAACCTTAAATGCTAAACCCTAAACCATAAACCCTAAACTATAAACCCTAAAGCATAAACCCTAAAAAATAAACATTAAATTGTAAACCCCATACATCTTAAACTATTAGCCCTAAATCCTAAACCCTAAACACTAAACCTTCAATCATAAACCCCATAAATCCTAAACCCTAATCCCTTAGCTATAAACCTTAAACCCTGAAACCTAAACCCTAAACCATAAAGCCTGAGCACTAAACCCTAAACCCTAAACCCTAAATATCAAACCCTAAACCGTAAACCATAAACAGAAAAATCCTAAACCCTAAAGCCTAAACTTGAAACCCTAAACCCTAAACTCTAAACCCTAAATCCTAACACCTAAACACTAAGCCCTAAAGACTAAATCCTAAACCCTAAATCATGAGCCTTAAATTCTAAACTCTAAACCCTAAACACTAAACACTGAACCCTGATCCTTAAACACTAAACTCTAAATACTAAACCTTGAATCGTAAACCCCATAAACCCTAAACCCTAAACCCTAAGCCCTAAACTATAGTCCCTTAACACTAAACCTTAAACTCTAAGACCTAGACCCTAAACCTTAAACCCTAAACCCTAAACCCTTAACTGTAAACCCTAAGCCCTAAACTGCTAATGCCTTATCCCTAAACCTTAAACCATAAACCCTAAATGTTAAACCCTAAACCATAAACCATGAGCACTAAACCCTAAACCCTAAATATTATACCCTAAACCATAAATCCTAAACCCTAAACTCAAAACCATAAACACTAAACCCTAAAAATAAAACCTTGAATCATAAACCCCATAAACGATAAACCTTTAGCCCTAAACCCTAAACCCTAAACCCTAAGCCCTAAACTATAATCCACCCTAAACCCTAAACCCTAAACCCTAAATCCTAAACATTAAACCCTAAATCATAAACCATAAACCATAAATCATAAACCATAAAGCCTATACTCAGAACTCTAAACCCTAAACCCTAAACACTAAAAACAAAACCTTGAATCATAAAACCTATAAACCCTAAACCTTTAGCCCTAAACCATAAACCCTAAAACCTAAACCTTAAACCCTGAGAACTAAACCTTAAACCCTAAACCCTAAACCCTAAACCCTAAATGCTAAAAACTATACCTTGACTCATAAACCCCATAAACCCTAAACCTTTAACCTAACCCATAAACCCAAAACCCTAATCCTTAAACTGTAATCCCTTTCCATAAACCTTAAACCCTAAGACCTAAACCCTAAACCCTAAAACCTCAACCATAAACCCTAAACCCTGAATACTAAAGCCTAAACCCTAAAAGCTAAACCCTAAAAACTAAAAACTAAATGTTGAATCATAAAACCTATAAACCCTAAACCTTTAGCCCTAAACCATAAACCATAAATCCTAAACCCTAAACCCTAAATATTAAACCTTGAAACATAAAACCCATTAACCCTAAACACTAATCTTAACTTAAAAATCACTTAGCACTAAACCTTAAACCCTGAGACATAAACCATAAATTTTAGACCCTAAACCGTAAACAATTAAACTTAAATTCTAAACCCTAAATCCTAAACTCTAAACTATAAACCCTAGAGCATAAACCCTAAAAAGTAAACATTGAATCGTAAACCCCATACATCTTAAACTGTTAACCCTAAAAACTAAACCCTAAACACTAAACCTTTAATCATAAACCCCATAAAACCTAAACCTTTTTCCCTAAACCATAAACCCTAAGCCCTAAACTATAATCCCTTAGCCCTAAACCTTAAAACCTAAGACCTAAACCCTAAACCCTAAACCTTGAGCACTATACCCTAAACCATAAACCATAAACCATAAACCTTGAGCACTAAACCCTAAACCCTAAACTTTAAATTTTAAACATTAAATTATAAACCATAAACGATAAATCCTAAAACCTAAACCCTAAACTCAAAACCCTAAACACTAAACCCTAAACCTTAAACCCTAAAAATAAACCTTGAATGGTAAACCCCATAAACCGTAAACTTTTAGCCCTAAACCCTAAACCCTAAGCCCTAAAATATAATCCCTTAGCCCTAAACCTTAAACCTTGAAACCTAAAGCCTAAATCCTCAACCCTAAACCCTAAACCCTAAATCCTAAACCTCGCACACTAAACCCTAAACCCTAAACCCTAAATATTATACCCTAAGCCATAAATGCTAAACCCTAAACCATAAATTTAAAACCCTAAAACCTAAACCATAAACCCTAATCCCTTAGCTGTAAACCTTAAACATTGAGACCTAAACCATAAACCCTAAACCCTAAACCCTAATCCCTAAATTTTAGACCCTAAACCATAAACAATAAACCCTAAACCCTAAACTCTAAACTATAAACCCTAAAGCATAAACCTTAAAAAATAAACATTGAATTGTAAAACCCATACATCTTAAACTGTTAGCACTAAACACTAAACCCTAAACACTAAACCTTCAATCGTTAACCCCATAAACCATAAAAATCTTTCCCTATAAAATAAACCCCCAGCCCTAAACTATAATCCCTTAGCACTAAACCTTAAAACCTGAGACCTAAACCTGAAATCCTAAACCCTAAACCCTGAGCACTAAACCCTAAACCCTAAATGTTAAATATTACACATTAAATTAAAAACCATAAACGATAAATACTAAAACCTAAACCCTAAACGTGAAACCCTAAACATTAAACCCTAAACCTAAAACCAAAAAATAAACCTTGAATGGTAAACCCAATAAACCATAAAATTTTAGCACTAAATCCTAAACCTTAAACCGTAAGCCCTAAAATATAATCCCTAAGCCTTAAACCGTAAACCTTAAAACCTAAAGCCTAAGTCCTAAACCGTAAACCCTAAACTCTAAACCCTAACCCCTACACCCTAAATCATAAACCTCGAGCACTAAACCCTAAACCATAAACCCTAATTATTGAACCCTAAACCATAAATGCTAAACCCTAAACCAAAAATTTAAAAACCTAAACCATAAACCCTAAACCCTAAACCCTAAACCCTAAACACTAAACCCTAAACCTTAAACCCTAAAAAATAAACCTTGAATGGTAAACCCCATAAACCGTAAACTTTTAGCCCTAAACCCTAAACCCTAAGCCCTAAAATATAATCCCTTAGCCCTAAACCTTAAACCTTGAAACCTAAAGCCTAAATCCTCAACCCTAAACCCTAAATATTAAACCCTAAGCCATAAATGCTAAACCCTAAACCATAAATTTAAAACCCTAAAACCTAAACCCTAAACCCTAATCCCTTAGCTGTAAACCTTAAACTTTAAGACCTAAACCATAAACCCTAAACCCTAATCCCTAAATTTTAGACCCTAAACCGTAAAAAATAAACCTTAAATGCTAAACCCTAAACCCTAAAGCATAAACCCTAAAAAATAAACATTGAATTGTAAAACCCATACATCTTAAACTGTTAGCACTAAACACTAAACCTTCAATCATTAACCCCATAAACCATAAACCTCTTTCCCTATAAAATAAACCCCCAACCCTAAACTATAATCCCTTAGCCCTAAACCTTAAAACTTGAGACCTAAACCTGAAACCCTAAACCCTAAACCCTAAACTTTAAATATTAAACATTAAATTATAAACCATAAATGATAAATCCCAAAACCTAAACCCTAAACGTAAAACCCTAAACACTAAACCCTAAACCTAAACCCAAAAAAATAAACCTTGAATGGTAAACCCCATAAACCGTAAACTTTTACCCCTAAACCCTAAACCCTAAACCCTAAGCCCTAAAATATAATCCCTTAGCCTTAAACCTTAAACCTTGAAACCTAAAGCCTAAATCCTAAACCCTAAACCCTAAACCTTAAACCCTAACCCCTAAACCCTAAATCATAAACCTTGAGCACTAAACCCTAAACCATAAACCCTAAATATTGAACCCTAAACCATAAATGCTAAACCCTAAACCAAAAATTTAAAAACCTAAACCCTAAACCCTAATCCCTTAGCTGTAAACCTTAAACTCTGAGACCTAAACAATAAACCCTAAACCCTAAACCCTAATCCTTAAAATAAAAAGCACTTAGCTCTAAACCTTAAACCCTGAGACCTAAACCCTAAACCCTAATCCCTAAACCCTAAGTAATCAACCCTAAACCCTAAATTTTAAACCATAAACCATAAACAATAAACCCTAAATGATAAACCCTAAACCCTAAACCCTAAAGCATAAACCCTAAAAAAAACCTTGAATCGTAAACCCCATACATCTTCAACTGTTAGCCATAAACCCTAAATCCTAAACACTAAACCTTCAATCATAAACCTCATAAACCCTAAACCTTTTTCCCTAAATCCTAAACCCTAAGCCCTAAACTATAATCCCTTAGCCCTAAACCTTAAACCCTCAGACGTAAACCCTAAACCCTGAACACTACACCCTAAACCGTAAACCATAAACCCCGAGCACTAAATCCTAAACCCTAAACTTTAGATATTAAACATGAAATTATAAACCATAAATGATAAATCCCAAATCCTAAACTCTCAACACGAAACCCTAAACAATAAACCCTAAACCATAAATCCTAAAAAATAAACCTTGAATGGTAAACCCCATAAACCGTAAACTTCTAGCCATAAATAATAAACCCTAAACCCTAAACCATAAACCCTAATCCCTTAGCCCTAAACCTTAAACCTTGAGACATAAAGCTTAAACCCTAAAGCATAAACCCTAAACCCTAAATATTAAACCTTGAGCACTAAACCCTAAACCCTAAAAAAAAATTTAACCCTAAACCATAACCCATAAACCATAAATGCTAAACCCTAAACCATAAATTTAAAACCCTAATCCCTAATCCCTTAGTTATAAACCTTAAACCTTGAAACCTAAAGCCTAAACCCTAAATCCTGAGCACTAAACCCTAAACCCTACACCCTAAATATTAAACCCTAAACCCTAAATATTAACCCCTAAACCATAAACCATAAAAAAAATTCCTAAACCCTAAATCCTAAACTTGAAACCCTAAATCCTACACTCTAAACCCTAAATCCTAACCCCTGAACACTAAGCCCTAAAGACTAAATCCTAAACTCTAAATCGTGAGCCTTAAATTCTAAACTCTAAACCATAAACACTAAACACTAAACCCTAAACCCTGAACACTAAACACTAAACTCTAAAAAATAAACCTTGAATCGTAAACCCCATAAACCCAAAACCTTTAGCCCTAAACCATAAACCCTAAACCCTAAACCCTAAGCCCTAAACTATAATCCCTTAGCCGTAAATCTTAAAATCTAAGACCTAGACCCTAAACCCTAAACCCTAAACCATAAACCATAAACACTAAACCCTAAACCCTAAACCCTAAACCATAAACCATGAGCACTGAACCCTAAAAACAAAATATTATACCCTAAACAATAAATCCTAAACCCTAAACTCAAAACCCTAAACACTAAACACTAAACCCTAAAAAGAAAACCTTGAATCATAAACCCCATAAACCCTAAACCTTTACCCCTAAACCATAAACCTTAAACCCTAAACCCTAAGCCCTAAACTATAATCCACCCTAAACCCTAAACCCTAAATCCTAAACATTAAACCCTAAATCGTAAACCATAAACCATAAATCATAAACCCTAAAGCCTATACTCAAAACTCTAAATCCTAAACCCTAAACCCTAAAAACTAAAAACTAAACCTTGAATCGTAAAACCTATAAACCGTAAACCTTTAGCCCTAAACCATAAATCATAAATCCTAAACCCTAAACCCTAAACTCGAAACCCCAAACCCTAAAAACTAAAAACTAAACCTTGAATCATAAACCCCATAAAACTAAAACCCTAAACCCTAAATATTAAACCTTGAATCATAAAACCCATAAACCCTAAACATTTAATCTAACCCATAAACCCTAAACCCAAGAACCTAATCCTTAAATTAAAAATCACTTAGCCTTAAACCTTAAACCCTAAGACCTAAACCCTAAACCCTAAGCAATCAACCCTAAACCCTAAACCCTAAACTATAAACCCTAAAGCATAAACCCTAAAAAATAAACCTTGAATCGTAAACCCCATAAATCTTAAACTGTTAGCCGTAAACCATAAACCCTAAACACTGAATCTTCAATCATAAACCCCATAAAACCTAAACCTTTTTTCCTAAACCCTAAACCCTGAGCTCTAAACTATAATCCCATAGCCCTAAACCTTAAACCCTAAGATGTAAACCCTAAAACCTGAGTACTAAATCCTAAAACGTAAACCATAAACCCCGAGCACTAAATCCTAAACCCTAAACTTTAAATATTAAACATGAAATTATAAACCATAAACGATAAATCCTAAACCCTAAACCCTAAACATGAAACCCTAAACACTAAAACCTAAACCCTAAAAAATAAACCTTGAATGGTAAACCCCATAAAATGTAAACTTTTAGCCATAAATAATAATTCCTAAACCCTAATCCCTTAGCCCTAAACCTTAAACCTTGAGACCTAAACCCTAAACCCTAAACCCTGAATCTTAAACCTTGAGCACAAAACCCTAAGCCTTAAACCCTAAATATTAAACCCTAAACCATAAATGCTAAACCTGAAACCATAAATTTAAAACCCTAAACCCTAAACCCTAAACCCTAATCCCTTAGCTATAAACCTTAAACCTTGAAACCTAAACCCTAAACCCTAAACCCTAAATATTAAACCCTAAACCGTAAACCATAAAAAAAATTCCTAAACCCTAAAGCCTAAACTCGAAACTGTAAACCCTAAACCCTAAACTCTAAACCCTAAATCCTAACCCCATAACACTAAGCCCATAAGACTAAATTCTAGACTCTAAATCATGAGCCTTAAATTCTAAACTCTAAACCGTAAAAACTAAACCTTGATCCCTAAACACTAAACTCTAAAAACTAAACCTTGAATCGTAAACCCCATAATCCCTAAACCTTTAGCCCTAAACCCTAAACCCTAAACCCTAAGCCCTAAACTATAATCCCTTAGCCGTAAACCTTAAACTCTGAGACCTAGACCCTAAACCCTAAGCCCTAAACTATAAAAACCCTAAACCCCTCACCTAAATCATAACCTCGAGCACTAAAACCCTAAACCATAACCCTAATTATTGAACCCTACACCATAACTGGCTAAACCTAAAACCAAAATTTAAAAACCTAAACCATAGACCTAACCCTAAAAACCCAACCCCCTAAAACCTAACCCTAAACCTTAACCCCCCCTTTAAAAAAAAAAATAACCTTCATGGTAACCCATAACCGTAAACGTTTGATTAAGCTTTTAGCCCTAAACCACCAAACCCAACCCAACCCTAAGCCCTAAATATAATCCCTAGAGCCCTAAAACGCTTAAACCTTGAAACTAAACCTAAATCCCCTCAACCCTAACCCTAAATTTAACCCTAAGCCATAAATGCTAAACCCTACAACACATATTTAAAACCCCCTAAACCTAAAATAAACAAACCCTAATATCCTTAAGCGGTAAACCTTAAACTTTAAAGACCTAAACATAAACCCTAAACCCTAATCCCTAAATTTTAGACCTAAACCGTAAAAAAATAACCTTAATGCTAACCCTAAACCCTAACGCATAAACCTAAAAAAAAACATGAATTGTAAACCCCATACATCGTAACTGTTATCACTAACAACCACTAACCTTCAATCTTAACCCTATAAAAACCTAACCTCTTTCCCTATAAATACACCCCCAACCCCAACCCTAAACTATAGATTCCTTAGCCCCTAAACCTTAAAACTTGAGACTCGAACTGAAAAACCTAACCCGTAAACCCTAACCCTAAACAACTTAATTTCATTAATTATAAACCATAAATGATAATCCCCAAAAATAACCACTAAAACATAAAACCCTAAACACTAAACCCCTAAACCTAAACCCAAAAATAAAACCTGAAATGGTAAAAAACCCCATAAACCGTAAACTTTTAAACACCCCTAAACCCTAAACCCTAAACCCTAAGCCCGCCTAAACTATAATCCCTTTAGCCGAAACCTTGAACCTTGAAAAACCTAAACCTAAATCCTAACACCCCCCCCAAAAAACAAAAACCTAAACCCGAACCTTAAAACCCGACCCTACCCTAAATCCTCCTGAGCACTAAAAACCTAAAAACCATCAACCCTAAATATTGACCTAACCATAATGGCTAAAATAAAACCCGTCCAAAACTTAAAAACTAAACATAAACCCTAATCCCTTAGCTGTACACCTTACCTCGAGACCCTAAACAATAAACCCTAAACCCTACATCCTAATCCCTTAAAAGAAAGCCTTAGCTCTAAACCTTAAACCCTGAGACCTAACCCTAAACCCCCCTACTCCCGAAACCCTAAGTATCACCCCTAACCCTAATTTTAAACCCTAAACATAAACATACCCTAATTATAACCCTAAACCTAAAGCATAGCCTAACCCCTAAAAAACCTTGAATCATAACCACCCCATACAATCTTCACACTGTTAGTCCATAAACCCTAAATCCTAAACACTAACCCTTCAATCATAAACCGCATAACCCAAAAAACCTTTTTCCTTTTCCCTAAATCCTAAACCCTAAGCCCTAACTCTATCCCTTAGCCCTAAACCTTAAACCCTCCGACGTAAACCCTAAAACCCGGAACACTACAACCCTAACCGTAACCATAAACCCCGAGCACTAAATCCTACCCCTAAACTTTAGATATAAACAATGAAATTAATAAACCATAATGATAAATCCCAACTCTAAACCTCATCAACAACGAAACCCTAAACAATTACCCTAAACCATAAATCCTAAAAATGAACCTTGAATGGTAAACCCCATAAACGTAAACTTTAGCCCATAATATAACCATAAACCTAAAAAGCCATAAACCCTAATAATCCTTAGCCCTAAAGCCCTAAACCTTAAACCTTGAGACATAAGCTTAGACCCTAAAAGCAGAACCCTAAACCCTAAATATTGACCTTGAGCCTAAACCCGACCCCTAAACCCTAAAAAAAACAATTTAACCCTAAAACCATAGACCCATAAACCATAAATTGCTAAACCCTAATAACTAAATTTTAAAAAACCCTAAAAATCCGATCCTTAGTTATAACCTTAAACCTTGAACCCAAGCCTAAAAACCCTAAATCCGAGCACTAACCCTAAACCAACCCTACACCCCTAAAGATTAACCCTAAACCTGATATTAGACCCCTAAAAACCATAAACCCTAAAAAATTCCTAACCCTAACCTAAACTTGAACCTAATCCTACACTCTAAGCCTAAATCCTAAACCCCTGAACCTAAGAAGCCCTAAGCTAATCCTAAACTCTAAAAATCGTGAGCCCTTAATTCTAAACTTCAAACCCATAACAACAAAACACTCAACCCTAAACCCTAAAACACTAAACCTAAACTCTAAAAAATAAACCTTGAATCGTAAACCCCATACACCCAAAACCTTTATTAGCCCTAAACCTAAACCCTAAACCCTAAACCCTAAAATCCCTAACCTATAATCCTTAGCCTTAAAATCGTAAAACCCATAAACCCTAAACCTTAAGCCCCAAACCATAAACCCTAAACCCTAAAATGTAATCCCTTAGCCCTAAACCTTAGACCCTGAGACCTAAACTCTAAACCCTAAACATTAAACCATAAACCATAAACCATGAACCATAAATCCTAAAACCTAAACCCTAAACTCAAAACCCTAAACCCTAAACCCTAAAAAATAAACCTTTAATCATAAACCCCATAAACCCTAAACCCTAAAACCTAAATATTAAACCTTGAATCATAAACCCCATAAACCCTAAACCCTAAACCCTAATCCTTAAACTAAAAATCCCTTAGCCCTAAACGTTAAAACCTGAGACCTAAACCCTAAACCATAAATTTTAAACCCTAAACCATAAACCATAAACCCTAAATGGTAAACCTTAAACCATAAACTGTAAACCCTAAAAAATGAACCTTGCATCGTAATCACCATAAACCCTAAACTATTTTCCCTAAACCCTAAACCTTAAATCCTAAACCCTGAACACTAAAGCTTGAGTCGTAAACCTCATAAACCCTAAAAACTAAACCTTGAATCCCTAAAACCCATAAACCCTAAAACCATAAACACTAAGCATTAAAATGTAATCACTTACCCCTAAACCTTAAAACCTAAGACCTAAAACCTAAACCCTTAAACCTAAACCCTAAACCCTGAGCACTAAACCCTAAAACCTAAACTTTAAATATTAAACATGATCATTATAAACCATTAAACCATTAAACCCTAAACACTAAACCCTAAACCCTAAACCATCAACCCTAAAAACTAAACCTTGAATGGTAAACCCCATAAATCATAAAATTTTAGCCCTAAAAAATAAACCCTAAACCCTAAACCCTAAACCCTAAACCCTAAATTATAATAACTTAGCCCTAAACCTTAAACCCTAAACACTGAATCCTCAAGCCCATAAACCCCATAAAACCCAAAGCACAAAACCCTAAACCCTAAACCCTAAACCCTTAAAGCCCTAAAATATTAATCACTATAGCCCTAATAAACCATAAACCATAAATGCTAAACCCTAAACTATAAATTTAAAACCCTAAACCCTAAACACTAAATCCTAATCCCTTAGCCCTAAACCTTAAACCCTGAGACCTAAACCCTAAAGCCTAAATATTAAACCCTAAACCGTAAACAATAAACCATAAATCCTAAACCCTAAACCCTAAACCCTAAACTCTAAACCCTAAGCCCTAAACCCTAAACACTAATCCATAAAGAATAAATCCTAAACCATAAATCGTGTGCCCTAAATCCTAAACACTAAAACCTAAACACTAAAAAATAAACCTTGAATGGTAAACCCCATAAAATGTAAACTTTTAGCCATAAATAATAATTCCTAAACCCTAATCCCTTAGCCCTAAACCTTAAACCTTGAGACCTAAACCCTAAACCCTAAACCCTGAATCTTAAACCTTGAGCACAAAACCCTAAGCCTTAAACCCTAAATATTAAACCCTAAACCATAAATGCTAAACCTGAAACCATAAATTTAAAACCCTAAACCCTAAACCCTAAACCCTAATCCCTTAGCTATAAACCTTAAACCTTGAAACCTAAAACCCTAAACCCTAAACCCTAAATATTAAACCCTAAACCGTAAACCATAAAAAAAATTCCTAACCCTAAAGCCTACTCTAACTGTAACCTAAAACCCTAAACTCTAAACCCCTAATCCTAACCCCATAACACAACGCCCATAGACTAATTCTAGACTCTAATCATAGCCTTAAATTCTAACTCTAAAAACCGTAAAAACAACCCCTTATCCTCCCTAATCCGAACTCAAAAACTAAACCTGGAATCGTAACCCCATACTCCCTAAACCTTTAGCCCTAAAAAACCCTAAACCCGAAACCCAAGCCCTACACTATAATCCCTTAGCCGGAAACCTTAAACGATTGAGACCTAGACCCTAATGACCTAACCCTAAACTATGATATAATCCCTTAGCTTAAGACCTTGCCTCTGAACCGAAACCTAAACCCTAAAAACCCTAAAGAAAACCCTAAACACGAACCCTAAAACCAAACCCCTAAACCTAACCATAAACCCTAAATTCTAACCCCTGAGCACTAACCCTAAAACCCTACATTTACACCAACCATAATCCTAAACCCTCAAACTCAAAACCCAAACCTAAAAAACCTAAAAAGAAACCTGAATCTAAACCCATAAACCCTAAAACCTTTACCCCTGAAACCATAAACAACCCTAAACCCTACTCATACACCTTATACCCTAAATTTAAACCATACATCATAAAACTAACCCCTAAACCCTAAAGTCAAAAACCTTCAAAACCCTAAAATACACCTTGAATTAATAAACCCCCATAAAACCCTAAACCTTTAGCCCTAAACATAAAACCCTAGTCCATACCTGTGATCCCTTATCATAACCTAAAAATGTTGAGACCTAAAACCGTGAACCATAATCCTACAAACACCAGACTCCCTAACCCTAAACCCCTAAAAAAAACATTCAAAAAAACCCGTCAAACCTAAGCCCTGAGCCCCTAATTTTAATCCCTTGGCCCTAAACCTAAAACCTTGAGCGATACTAACCCTAAATCCTACCTTTAAAATCCTTAAAACCCCTACACGTCTAAACCATAAACCATAAAAAACTAAACCTTGAATCGTAAACCCCGTAAACCCTAAACCCTAAACACTAAACCCTAAATCTTAATCCATAATCTGTAACCCCTTAACCCTAAAACATAAACCCTAAACTCTAAACACTAAACCCTAAAACCTAAACCATAAACCCTAAACCTAAGGCACTATCACTATATACTTAACCCTAACAATAAAACCCTAATCAAAACCCCTAACACACACTTTAAACACTAAACCCTAAACCCTAAAACCTAAAACATATACCATAAATCCTACACCTTAAACCCTAAATTCAGAACCCTAAACCCTAAACCCTAAAACATCAATCCTAAACCATAAACCCTAACCTCAAAACCATAAACCCTAAACCTTAAACCCGAAACCCTAAACCCTAAGCCCTAAAATGTAATCCATTAGCCCCTAAGACCTAAACCCTAAACCCTAAACCCTTAACCCTAAATCCTAAACCCTAAACACTAAACCCCAAGACCTAAACCCTGAACCTAAACCCTAAACCTAAAACCCTAAATAGTAAACCCTAAACCGTAAACAATTCAACATATATCCTAAATCATAAACCCTAAACTCAAAACCCTAAACCCCAAACACTAAACAATAAACCCTAAACACTGAACCCTAAACCCTAAACCCTAAACCCTCAACTCTAAGCCATAAACCCCAAAGCCTAAACCCTAAACCATAAACTGTAAACTATAAAACCTAAACAATAAACCTTAAAACTTAAAACATAAACCCTAAACCCTTATGCTTCAACCCTAAACTTTGAGCCCTAAACCCTTAACCCTAAACACTAAACCCTAAACCCTAAACCATGATCCCTAAACACCTATAACCCTAATAGCTAAACAATTAGCCTTGAGCCCTTAACCCCATGAAATCCTAAACACTAAAACCATGAACCCTAATACCCTAAATACTAAACCCTGAATCCTTAAACCCCCTATAATCCACGTTAAACCCTAAACCTCGTAGCAACCCTAAACAACTATCCCCGATTACCCTAATACTCGTAAAACCTAAAACCCTACGAACCCAATTCTATAACCCTAATACCCTTGATCCCTAAACTATTAAACCCTAAAAAATGAACCCTTAGCACTAAACCCTTAGTTATAAACCCTAAATACTTAACCCTAAATCCTAAAACCTAAACCCTAAATCCTAAACCCCAAAACCCTACAATGTAAACCCACTTAACCCTAATCCATAAACCCATAACTATAAATCCTTAAACCCATAAATCCTAAGACTCTAAACCCTAACACTCTAAACACTAAAACCGTGATACCTTGAACTCATAAACCCTAAAAACCTTAATACCCTAAACACTAAAACCTTAAACCATTAACCCTGAGAAACCATAAACCATAAACACTAAACCTATTAGCCCCTAAACCTAAAAACCTAAACCCTGAGCCCTAAATCCTAAATGCATAAACCCTCGAGCCCTCAAAACCCTAAACCCTAAAACCCTATACTCTTATGCCTAATAAATCCTAAACCCCAATCCACTAAATTCTAAAATCCTAAAGCCTAAACACTAAACCATAAACTGTAAACCCAAAACCATGATCCCTTAAACCCTAAACCCTAAACACTGAAACCCTGAAACCCTGAAACCCTAAACCATGAGCTATAAACCCTAAATCCTTAACCCTAAATCCTAAACTCTAAATTCCATAAACCATAAATGCTAAACCATTAGCCCTAAAATCCAAACCTTAAGCCCTAAAAAATAAACCCTATCCCTAAACCGTAAACCGTAAACCCTAAACCCTTAGCCCTAAACCCTAAAACATAAATACTAATCCCTAAACCCTAATCGCTGAGACCTTATCCCCAAATCCTAAATACTAAAACCTAAATCAAAACCCTCTAAAACCTAAACACCACCCTTATCCCTAAACCCTAAACCCTAAACCCTAAACGCTAAATGCTAAACCCTAAGCCCTCAACCATAAACCTTAAACCATAAAACATAAATACTAAACCATAAAACTTAAACCTTAAACCCCATAATCCCTGAACACTAAACCCTGAGACCTAAAACCTACACCCTAAACCCTAAACTCTAAATCCATAAACCATCAACATTGAGACTTAACACATAAACCCTAATCCATGAAACCCTAAACCCCAGACCATAAACTTTAAACAATAAACCCTAAACCATGAATCCTATACCCTAAACCCTAAATCTTAAACCATAAACCTTGAACCCTAAGCTCTAAATCATAAACTGTAAGAATTAAACATTAAATAGTAAACCCCCTAAACCATAATCCCTAAACCCTATAACCTAAAACCTAAACCCTATAAATTCTAAAACCCCTAAAGATTCATAAATCCATAAACCCTAAATGGTTGAAACCTTAAAAAATAAATCTGTAAATCCTAAACCCTAAATGAACCTTGCACCCTAATCACCCTCAACTCTAAGCCATTTTCCCCTAAATCCTAAACCCTTAAATTCCTAAACCATGAACATGTAAAGCTATAAACCCTAAACAATAAACCTCATAAACACCCTAAAACATCACCCCTAAACCCTTATGCCTCAACCCTAAACCCTAAATCGTGAGCCCTAATCCCTAAATGCTAAACCCTAAACCATGATCCTTAAACCCTTAAACCTAAAACATAAACCCTAAAATCTAAACCCTAAACCCTCAACTCTAAACCTTGAACTCTAAACCCTAAACCCTAAACCCTAAACCCTAAATGCTAAACCCTAATCCCTCAACCATAAACCGTAAACCATAAAAAATGAATACTAAACCATAAACCCTAAACATTAAACCCTATAAAACCTAAACCATGAGACCGAAACCATAAACTATAAATGCTAAAACTTATACCCTTATCCCTAAACCCTAAAACCTAAACCCTAAACCTTAAACCCTAAATTGTAAACCTTGAACCCTGAGACCTAAACCCTAAACACTAAACCCTAAACCCTAAACCATGAATCCTAAACCGTAAACCCTAAACCATCAACAATAAAACTTAACTCCTAAACCCTAAGCCATAAAACCATAAACCCCAAACCCCTAACCTTAAACCCTAAACCCTAAACCCTAAACCTTGAATCCTACACCCTAAACCCTAAATCTTAAACCCTAAACCCTAAACCCATAGCCTGGAATCATAAACCTTAAAAATGAAACATTAAATTATAAACCCACTAAACCTTACACTCTAAACCCTATACCCTAAAACCTAAACCCTAAACTCTAAACTCCTAGTTATAAACCCTAAACCCTAAATAATGAGAAATAATTTTTTTTTGTAAATTCTAAACCCTATATCCTAAAAATTAAATACCCTAAACCCTAATTCCCATAAAACCCTAAAACCTTTAGCGCTAAAACCCTAATCCATAAAACCTAATCTCTGAAACCCTAATACCTTAGCAATAAACCTATAAATGATGAGAGCTAAACCCTAAACAAAAAACCCTAAAACATAAACCATAAACCCCAAACCCTAAACCCTTATGCATCAACCCTAAAGCCTAAATTGTGATCCCTAAACCATAAATTATAAACCCTAAACCCTTAAACCTAAACCATAAACCCTAAACCCTTAACTCTAGACCTTGAGCCCTAAACCCTTTTCCATAAACCCTAAACCCTAAACCCTAAACCATTATGCCTAAACAAAAAACCCTAAACACTAAAAAATGAGACTTGAGCCCTGAACTTGAAACTCTAAACCCTAAATCCTAAACCCTAAACCCTAAACCCTAAACCCCTACACCCTAAACCCTAAACCCATAGCCATAAAAAATAAACCCTAAACCCTTTAACCTAAAACATCAACCTTAAACCTTATATCTTATACCCTGATTACTAAACCCTAAAACCCTTACCTCTAAACCCTAAATCCTAAAATCTGATCCCTAAATCCTAAACCCTAAACTCTAAACCCTAAACCTTAAACCCTAAAGAATAAACCCTAAAACTCTAAACCATAAACCCACTTAAACCTAAAACCTAAATCCATAGCCTTAAATACTAAACCCTAAACCTTGAGAAATAAACCCTAAACCCTTAACAGTAAACCCTAAACCTTAAACCCTAAAATAAAAAAATCTAAACCATTAGCCCTAAATCCTAAACCCTAAACCCTAAACCTTAAGCCCTAAACCCTAAACCCTAAACTGTTATCCAAAATGTGCCCCATGCTCATTTTTGTGGCTAACTCCTTGTGTTACTACCCCTCTTGTGCCTCAGTATTCATTTTTTGATTTTTAGGCACTCAAATCTTTCTATGAAAATGGCACCATCAGATCCTAGCTCTCTCTCAGCTAGTTCTAGACAGTTGGTAAATTTTTCGGGGCAACGAACTCAGCTCAATATTTTTCAAGTTATGGCTCGACAGCAGTTTTTGTGAGAAATCGGGACGCACGGGACGTGGAAGGGCCCACTAGCCAGATAGTGGAAAAGCTAGCCAACTTGTGTCCAGGAGCATCCGAGACAAAAGTACGCGGAGGAGAACGGATTGGCTAAAATTTGGCGCAAGTCAGTCCATTTCGGGTCGGAAATGCAAAAGGAAAATTTTTTCTCTACGGGCCCAGTCGGGTGAATCAGTAGAGTGACACATGTCACAAGGGGAGGCACAGTAAAAAATTGCTAATTGTTTTTGCTAAAACAGAGGAAATTTCGTTTGGGACATTTTGGCCCACAACCAATAGGAGCATGCCACGTGTCCAGACGAGGGTCTGCGAGACCACGGAGGGAGAAAAGTGAAATCTTGTCTACGTGTCTTCACTACAAAGGTTCAAATGTAGATTTTTTCCTGCATGGCCCACGGAAAATGGGATCATGCCACGTGTCTTCATCAGTTAGAGCGGCGGGGGGAAGAAATCAAAAATTGGCTTAGTGTTTTTGCCGAGTTTTTCAAAGGGAAAATTTTGGAGGATTGGCCCGAGCTAATAGAAACATGATAGGTGGCAGAGGTGGCTGGGGAGTGTGCGGGGTAGGGGGAGAAAGGAAAAAGTTGACAAAAGTGTTCGGCCAAAATTTTCAAAGTGAAAATTTGGAGTAGGACCCTGCGCCCATGTCCTCCAATGGAAATCAGGACACGTGTCCCTAGTGGTCCTGGAGCACGTTCGGAAAGCTCGATTTTTTGGAAAATTATAAAATTTGGCAAAGTTTTCGGAAAGGGAAACCTTCAAGAGGTGAAGGATGAGCCCGTGCCCCTGTCATCCAACCAAATCATGCCACATGTCCCAAAGTGACGGGGCATGGGTTTTTTTTTTGAAAAATTTTCCAAATGCAAAAAGGGTCAAAATTTCAAATTTTTGCCTGCCGATCCGCTTTTTGGGCCGTTTTTGCCCTAAAACTTCAGACCTCCATAAATTTCGATCCAGAGCTTAGATTTGCATGTCCTTTATATCAATGGAAAGCTTATAAAATTCTCAAAATGATTCCATGGTTAGTTTTGAATTTTGGTTCATTTTGGAGAGAGAAAAATAAAAAATACTTCTAGTACGTGTCCATGGCTAGAAATGACATTTCAACAACCAATTTTAATATAAAATGGGTCACTTTTCTCTCCAGCATGGTCAAAAATGATCAGAGAATGGGTTTGTAAGGTTCCTCCATGATGTTTTAATGTAGTTTCCAGTTCAATGAGGGATGGGCTGCCTATGTTTTTGTACATGTTTTCTCTCTCCTGGGCTCGACCCATGGACTGTAAAAGTTAGTTTTGGCTCATTTTTTGAGGGTTGAACACTTTTTTGAACATTAGAATTCTTCTTTCACCTGAAAACAAATTAATTTTGTAAGTATCAATCCTTTTTAAAGGATTGTAATAGGTTTATACCTCTTTGATGGTGTAATGCAAGGGATTTTTACATGGAAATGATAGTGCAAACTCTGTGAATGCTTTCAGTCCTCTATTTGTATTGTTTTTACTTCATTTTCAGATCTCTTATTGCATCTTATCAACTTGTGTATGTTTTTCATGTTGCATTTCATGGATTTGTGCCTATTTGTATGAGCAAAAATGTTCACCATTCCTTTGGTGCATCACCATCATTAGGTTAGTTTCATTTTTTACATTTCTTATCCCTGTCTACTTGCAAATTAGGGTAAAATTAGGATTTGAACCTCTGTAGTTGTGTAAATACTAGATCTAATCAGAGGAGTTTGAGGAACCAGCCTCTAATCTAGAGATTCCTCTCTCATTTTCACAAGTCCCACACTTGGAGAGAGGTTTCCATGTTGTGTAATCACACTGGATGCCCTAAACATCAACTTAGAAACTTTATTTACATCTAGGGGTGCTGCTAATTTGCAACAATAGTTTTGGCACTCCCAGTGGGACCTTAGAGGTCTCATTTTTATTGCAGAAAAGTTGATGTGCATCTGCTATAATTTTCTTTCTTGAAAAGAGCCATAAATTACACATCTAGTGACTCCAAAGGGAAGAATCAACTGGTTTCAACAGTGCAAGCCTGAAAACTTTTTAGAAGAGTCACCACAAGGTCAAGAGTTGGAGAAGAAGAAGTGTTGTTTGAATACCTGCAGTTATCTCCAAGAAGAAGGTAAAGAGGAAGAAGGATTCAAATGTTTCCATCTCCACCAAATAGAATTCTCTCAACTCCTCCACCTGGTAGGCATTTCATTCAGTCAACAAGGGTTTTAAGACCAATTAGAATGGCACAAAACAACCCCTATGTCAACTTCATAGGCAGCAGCCCACTTGCCCTCAATGCACAACATCCAATTCCAATTGTAGCCTTGAAGAACATTCCATACTTCACTGGAGAGAATTAGACTACTCCAGGTGATCATGTTAAAGATATTGCCAACCTTTGTGCAATTCATGAAATCAATGAGATGCAAGTGGCTGTCAAATTGCTAGCATCTTCCTTCAAGGGGAAAGCATTGCAATTGTTTAGGAGCCTTGGAGCTGGTTCTATCATAAATTGGAACCAACTATGTATAGCACTTCATGAGCAATTTGGAGAGAAGGGAGACAACTTGTCTCTTTTGGAGCAGCTGACAAGCATCAAGAGAGCTCCCAATGAGTAGCTGATTGATTTCAACTTCAGATTTCAAAAGGTTTGGGAGAGAATTCTAGTGGCAGTCAGGCCAACAGTAGAAGGTGCTTTTCTCTACTATATCAAAGCTCTAAATTCTGATATTTCTATGTTGATTCAGTCCATGGGAGGCATAAATATCCCTATGGCTTATAGCATTGCCAGTAGGGCTGAAAATTGTTTGATCCAGGCTGGAAAACTAGCCCATAGACCTCCCATGCCATTGTTTCCAAGTTTAGAGAGCCCAAACACTAATCAAGCACCTAATTTGGCTCCTTCTCCCATTCCTAGAAATCAGAGTTCAAATGAAGCTTCTACTTCATCTCCAAGTGCCCCAAATGAGCTTCAAGAAGTCATGAAGTAATTGTAAACCTAGGCAATGAGCTGGTTACTCTCAAAAGGCAACAAGCCCAAGGTTTTAGACCCTCTTATCATCCCCAAGCTCAGCCTAACAGGTAGTCATATCAACCAAAAAGACCACCTAATCCAGCTGCAAATGTGAATCAAACAAGGCCTCCTGCCAATAGGTCATTTCAGCCCTATAATCCAAATGCCATATCTAACTCTAAAGCATTGGTGCCAACACAAAACAACGTTGCTCAGGAGTATGATTGGTGTTTTCCATGTAATGAGCCTCATAAACCAATCCATGTGCTTCAATGGTGCTTTGAATCAAGCATAATGGTGACAAATACTGTTGTGGATGGTGATGGAATTCAGTACACATTTCACGATAATAAACAATTCCAACAGAATCAGCCCCCCCCCCCCCCCCCCCAATGAAACTACATTGGTAAATTTGAAAGCAGAGGATTTTTGTGGCATGAACCAGGTATTTCTTCAAGGTGTGCAGCCAACCCAGGTCAAAATAGCGTAACTTTGGTTGAAGAACAACATTAGCCCTAACCATCCACAACCTTCCATGGCTCCACAATGGTTTGGCAACAAAATCCCATTTCAATGTCACAAGGGCACCAAGAACCAGCCCCTAGGCCAACTCAAATACCATTGTTGCTGCCAACAGTGCAATGAGTGATTGCAAAACCAAGGTACACAAAATATCCTTCCACCTTCCGAATCATTGATCATATGAAGAAGACAAATGTCATAATCAAGTGGAATCCTATCTATCCCAGGCCAAAGAGACCTCGTTGCAAGCTTAAACATGATAGACTGGGCCCAACTTCGAATTAGCAAATGCAAGAAAAAGTGCTTACAAATGTTGCCCAGCCTGAGGGAAATCATGGAGGACAACAAGGTAAAATTTTGAAGCCCCCTCCTTTCTATGTTTCATTAATCATTGGAAATCAGCTAGTACACAATTGCATGATAGACTCCAGGGCAAGTAGCTCAGTGATGCCTAAACAAATAGCTAATCATCTAGGGCTCCAATATGAAATAATATCCAAAGGGGTAGTGCAGCTAGATGGGATAGCAGTAGCAACAGTTGGGGTGATTAGAAACTTGAGTCTTACCTTACATGCATGTCCAAATGTTGTTATTTTACAAGATGTATCGGTCATAGACCTCCCACCACTCTTTGCCCTATGCTTGTCAAGGGACTTCACAGCCAAGATTGGGGGATATTTGTCTGTTGATTGGTCACACATGATGTTTAGAATGAGGTATGGAACTAAGGCTACAATCAGGTCAGAACCTATTGCAAACTTCCACATTGAACCTTACACTCCAAGTCAGATCAATGCCAATTGTTTAGTATTTGATCAAGAAAACCACCCAAGCATTGATGAGGATGACACCAAGGTTGGAAGCATCCCGGATTTAACTCTTGATGAATGGGAAAACAAGATACATGAATTTGATCCTTATCAAGAAGTGGAAGAATCTGAGCTAGGGGTCTATTACATACACGAAGAAACTCAGCCTATTCCTAGCATCACCAAGCCAAACCACCAAGATGACAATGAGGTATGATAACTATTTTTTGATGGATCAAGGAGTCGACAAGGTGCAGGAGGTGGAGCTATGCTTGTTTCACCTCAAGGAATAAAGTACTATTCAGCTTTTAGATTTCAGTTTGCATGCTCCAATAACACTATTGAATATGAAGCCTTAGTGCAAGGGATGCATTGGGTAATCAAGAGAGGAATAAAGAACTTGCAAGTCTTTGGTGATAGTGAATTGATTGTAAATCAGGTCAAGGGACAACATGCTACCAAAAATGATGTTCTCAAGTGCTACAAGAACAAGGTGTGGGACCTCATGGAATATTTTGAGGGTTTTGGCATCAAATCCATTCTTAGGGAAGAGAATCAAGCTGCTGACAGGCTTGCAGTAGTAGGGGCAGCCTTTGACATTGTGGAAAGCATTCAACAAGACAAGGTATAGCTAAACATCCACGTGATTGTGAGGCCTTCAATGCGGGATAATAATGTCAGTTGGCAAGTGTTTGAAAATGACCAGAAAATCATCCATTTCTTGCAAGAAGAAGCTGAGTTCTCAACCAAGAATTAAGAAAGATTGGAACAGCAGTATGGTGACCAAGTGGTACACCTGAGAACTAACAAGCTGCCCAAGGGACTTATCACTTTGGAGTCCATTTTTAACCCCAATGATTAGTTTAGAAAGGAGAAAGCAAACATTCAGGTCAAGAGAGAGGATTAAGTATCCATCTTGGTAGAAGAGAACAAACCATTGCAAATTGGAAGGATGATAACTGAACAAGAAAGGTATGAGTTCATATAGCTGTGTCAAGAGTTCCCTGACGTGTTTTCTTGGAGCTATGAAGACTTGAAAGGTTTCAATCCCAACCTAGTTCAGCATACCATGGAATTGGATCCAAATACTAAGCATGTCAGGTAGAAACAAAGACCAGTCAATCCACACATAGAGCCTCTCATGAGGAAAGAATTAGACAAGCTGATTAAGTCAAGGATCATATTCCCAATCAAGCTATCTAGTTGGGTTTCCAACTTAGTTCCAGTCAGAAAGAAGAGTGGAGAGATCAGATTGTGTGTTGACTTTAGAGACTTGAATGGAGCCTCTCTCAAGGACCATTACCCACTCCCTTCCATGGAGAAAATCTTGCAAGTTGTGGCTAGCTCCGAGAGGCTTTCACTACTTGATGGCTACTCAGGCTACAATAAGATTATGGTGAAGGAAGAAGGCCAGTTCAAGACAGCCTTCACAACCAAATGGGAAAATTTTGCATACAGGAAAATGCCATTTGGGTTGTCCAACGATGGTGCTACCTTCCAAAGGGAAATGGACATGGAATTCAAAGGTTTGATTAACAACGTGGTGCTGATTTACCTTGATGACATCACTACTTTTTCCAAAATGCAGCAGACCACCTCTCTCATTTGAGACAAGTCTTCACGAGGTGCAGGAGATTTGGAGTGTCTTTGAATCCTAATAAGTGTATCTTTCTTACACATGAAGGAAAGCTCCTTGGCCATATTGTCTCCAAAGAAGGATTAGCAATTGATCCAGAAAGGGTTGAAGCCATAAGAGCACTACCATTGCTAAACAACAAGAAAGCCCTTCAGAGTTTCTTGGGAAGGATAAACTTTGTTCGGAGGTTTGTCCCAGATTTTGCAGCCCTTATCAAGCCCATCACCCAAATGTTAAAGAAGAGCATGGATTTCAAGTGGATAGTAGAAGGAAAGGAGAGTTTTGAAGCAATCAAAGAAGCTATCTCTCAAGCACCAACTCTCATCAACCCAAATTTCTCCAAGGATTTCATCCTCTATGCATTTGGAGGTAATGATACTATTTCTGCCATTTTGGTATAGCAGAACAAGGACAATGATGAGCAGCCAATTTCCTTCTTCAGCCGGAGCCTGGATGAATATGAGGTGAGGTACTCTTTTATTGAGAAGCATGTACTTGCAATAATTAGAAGCTTGAAGAAATTCAAGCATTCAATCTCAAACAATAAGGTCCAGTTGCTGGTCTCACATGCTAGGGTTAAGGACTTCCTCCTCAACAAGGATTTGAATGAGAAAAGAGCAGGTTGGATCACCCGTGTCATGGAGTATGACATTTAGATCAAGATCACCAAGCTGGTAAGAGGGAAAGGATTGTGTGAGCAGCTGGTAAGGGCACATATGGATTTTGACAGCCACGGACTACTTCTCCAAATGGACAGAAGAAGTAGCACTCAAAGAGGCAAATGAGTCTAGCATCTTATACTTTTATGAGGGGATAACAACCAGATTTGGTGTACCTACTACAATAATCTCTGATAATGCATTGGCATTCATTGGATCTAAGGTGACCGAGTGGGCTGTTAAGAATGGGATCTACCTAAGCACTTCATCAAACTATTACCCTCAAGGTAATGGCTAGGCCGAGTCTACAAACAAGAACTTGTTGAGGATCATTCGGAGGAATCTTGATGAGAATCAGAGGTCTTGGCATACCAAACTGAAATCAGCCTTATGGGTTGATAGGATAACTCCCAAGAGATCCACAAGTAACTCTCCATTTAGGCTTATCTATGGAAGAGAAGCAATCTTGCCCATGTCACTTGAGTTGCCAACATTGGAACTCATGAAGCAGCTGGAGTTGCTAGAGTTTGAGCCCATGGAGGTGAGGTATGCAGAGTTAATGGAGCTGTAAGAGATTAGAAATCAGGCATCCCAAGCAATGGAAAAGGATCAAGCTTTGATCAAAAAGACCTTTGATAGGAAGGCCAAGGATAGATCTTTTCAGGTTGGAGATCTAGTGTTGAAATGGGATGTGGATAGAGAAAAACCGGGAAGGCATTCAAAATTTGATGCCATTTGGAGTGGCCCATACATGGTCACGAAGTGCAAGAACAACAATGCTTTCCAATTGGCGTCATTGGATGGTGAAGAACTGCAGATTCCAGTAAATGGAATCTATCTCAAGCATTGCTTCTAGAGGAAAAATTACCACCTTGTAAATATTAGATTAGATTTTCATTCCTCCAAGTGCTTGTGCACATTGTTTTGTTGTAGGTTAGTTTTGTTTTCCCTAAATTCTTTGACATAGCTTGTGTCCATGGAGATGTTTTGCAGTCCTTACTCCCATCAGGTGATATTCCATCTTCCTCCTTACACATTCTAAGTCAGTTGGGGTTCTAAATAGAATATTTGATGACTCCATGCCCAATGGACTGCTTTAGGTAGCTGGTATCTTCTACCTAGTAGGTAGGTGACCCCGCTGAGTCACCAAATTATTATCCAAAATTCACCCCCGAGGGTAATATTGATAACATGCATCAGATTATTCTGTCCCGAGCAAGTAGATTGATTCAAGGCCCAAAATCATGAAAATCGGCTAAGTCCTAGTCCTCGCAGTAGCTGGGATAGTTGGGACATCGGAGTGCGAATCAACCGAAAAACCCCAGGTGTTCCGCGCAGCAATTGGGACGTCGGGACGTGTGGGACGTGAAAGGGCGAACTGGCCGAGAGTGGAAAAAATCACCAAGTTTTGTCTGGGACATCTGGGACAAAAGTATGTGGAGGACACGGATCGGCTGGTTTGGCACAAGTCAGTCCATTTCGGGTGGTTCGGAGACTTTTTTCCAAGGTAGTCCAGGACAGTTGGGACAAAAGTACGCGAAGGACGCAAACCGGCCGGTTTGGCCGAAACAGAGGACTTTCGTTTGGGACATCCGGGCCAAAAGTACGCGCAGGATGTGAAAAGCCGAAAGAGCCAAGAGTGATTGGATTCTTGCCACATGTCTTTACCACAAACAGAAGACAAGGAGGCCCGCAGATGAATCAGGAAATGCCACGTGTCAGGGGGAAAATGACTTGAAGAATTTGCTAAGTGTTGGCCAAAAATTTCAAAGGGCAAGGTTTGAAGGGTCGGCCCGAGCCAATAGACACAGGACATGTGTCCTAAGGCGGGGGGAGTTTGGAGCCAGGGAAAGACTTAGGAAAATTTGACAAAAGTCTTAGGCCAAAAAATTAAAAGACAAGGACGACCCCGTGCCCCTGTCCTCCAACCAGATCACGCCACGTGTCCCAAGTGGCGAGGCACGAGGGGAAAGTGATTTTTTTTAAAAAATTATAAAACGTCCAAAATTTCAAAGGGAAACCTGCAAGAGGTGAAGGAGAGAGAATTTCTCATCCAATCAGTGCTTTCCACGTGGCATCTGACTAGCAGAGTGTAGAAATTTTTTGAAATTTTTTCCAAAGATTAAAAAAAAAGGTAAAATTTGAAAATTTTCCCACCGATCCGTTTTGGGCTGTTTTTTCCCTAAATCTTCAAACGATCATATCTTTTGATCCAAAACATAGATTTGCACGTTCTTTATATCATTGGAAAGCTGTTGAATTTCTATACACGATTCCATGGTCAATTTCTAATTTTGGTTCAGTTTGGAGAGATAAAATTAAGAAACGGATCTGGTACGTGTCCATGGCCAGAAATGACATTTCAACAACCAAATTTAATACAGAATGGGTCGCATTCTCCTCCAATTTGGTCAAAAATGATAGGGTATGGGTTTGTAAAGTCACCCATGCTGATTTAATGCATTTTTAGTCAATGGGCTCCCACATTTTTGTACATTTTCTCTCTCATGGGCTCGAACCATGCAATGTAAAAGCCAGATTTGGCTCATTTCTTGGGGGGAACACTTTTTTGGAATATTAGGCTTCTTCTTTCACCTAAAAACAAGTGAATTTTGTAAGTATCAGGCCTTTTTAAAGGATTGTAATAGGTTTATACCTCTTTGATCTTGTAATGCAAGGGATTTTTACATGGAAATGACAGTGTAAACTCTGTGAATGCTTTCAGTCCTCTGTTTGTATTGTTTTTACTTCATTTTCAGATCTCTTATTGCATCTTATCAGCTTGTGTATGTTTTTCATGCTGCATTTCATGGATTTGTGCCTATTTTTATGAGAAAAAATGTTCACCACTCCTTTGGTTCATCACCATCATTAGGTTAGTTTCATTTTCTACATTTTTTATCCCTGTCTACTTGCAAATTAGGGTAAAATTAGGATCTGAACCTCTGCATTTGTGTAAATACTAGATCTAATCAGAGGAGTTTGAGGAACCAACTTCTAATCTGGAGATTCCTCTCTCATTTTCACAAGTCCCCACACTTGGAGAGAGGTTTCCATGTTGTGCAATCACACTGGATGCCCTAAAACATCAACTTAGAAACCCTAAACCCTAAATATAAATTGTAAACCATAAACCTAAATCCTAAACCCTAAAGTTAAAACCCCAAACTCATAATCCATAAACCATAAACCATAAATTTTAAACCCTAACCCTAAAACCTAAAAAATAAGCCCTAAACAATAAACCCTTGAACATAAACCCTAAGCCCTAAACTATAATCCACCTTAAACCCTAAACCATAAACCCTAAAAACTAAACCTTAAATCGTAAAACCCTAAACCTTAAACCTTAAGCACTAAACCTTAAACCCTAAACCCTAAACTCTAATATCTTACCCCTAAACATTAAACCCTGAACCCTAAGCCCTAAAATATAAGCCCTTAGCCCTAAACCTTAAACCCTGAGACCTAAACCCTAAACCCTAAACCCTAAATATTAAAACATAATAGGTAAACCATAAACCATAAATCCTAAACATTAAACCCTAAACTCTTACCCTAAAACCTAAACCCTAAACCTTGAATCTTAAACCCCATAAACCCCAAAACATTAGCCCTAAACCTTAAACCTTAAGACCTAAACCCTAAACCTTAAACCCTAAACCCTAAAAACTGATCACTAAACCCTAAACCCTAAACCCTAAATATTAAACCCTAAACCATAAACCCTAAACCATAAATCCTAAACCTTAAACCCTAAACAATCAACCCTACATCCTAAACCCTAATCCCTAAACCCTGAACCCTTAACACTAAACCCTAAACCATAAACCTAAAACCATAAATGTTAAATCCTAAACCCTAAACCCTAAACTCAAAACTCTAAACCCTAAACCATAAAAACTAAAGCTTGTATTGTTAACCCCATAAACCCTAAATATTTAACCCTAAACAATAAACCATAAACCCTAAACCCTAATCCTTAAACTATAATCCCTTATCCCTAAACCCTAAACCCTAAACCCTAAACCCTAAACCCTAAATTTTAAACCCTAAACTGTAAACCATAAACCCTAAATTGTAAACCATAAACCCTAAAAAACTAAACCTTGAATCATAAAACCCATAAACTGAACCCTAAATCCCTTAGCCCTAAACCCATAAACCGTAAACCATAAACCTTAAACCCTAAACCCTAAACCCCTTATCCCTAAACCTTATACCCTGAGACCTAAACTCTAAACCCTAATCATTTAACCCTAAACTATAAACCATAAACCATAAATCCTAAACCCTAAACTATAAACCCTAAACCCTAAACCCTAAAAACTAAACCTTGAATCGTAAACCCTATAATCCCTAAACCCTAAACCCTAAATATTATACCTTGAATCATAAACCACATAAACCCTAAACATTTATCCTAACCCATAAACCCTAAATCCAAAACCATAATCCTTAAAATAAAAATCCCTTAGCCCTAAACCTTAAACCCTAAACCCTAAACCCTAATACCTAAACCCTAAATCCTAAAACATAAACCCTAAACCCTAAACCATAAACCATAAACCATAAATGCTAAACCCTAAATTTTAAACTATAAACCCTAAACCCTAAACCCTAAAAAATAAACCTTGAATCGTAAACCCCATAAACCTTAAACCGTTAGACCTAAACCCTAAACCTTAAACCCTAAACCCTAAACCCTAAACCTTGAGTCCTAAACCCATAAACCCTAAACCTAAACTCTAAACCCTAAACCCTAAACCCTAAGCCCTAAACTATAATCCCTTAGCCCTAAACCTTAAACCCTGAGACCTAAACCTAAACCTTAAACCTAAACCCTAAACCCTAAGCACTAAACCCTAAAACCTAAACATTAAATATTAAACATGAAATTATAAACCATAAACCATAAATCCTAAACCCTAAAAACTAAAACTTGAATGGTAAACCACATAAATCATAAAATTTTAGCCCTAAACCATAAACTCTAAACACTAAACCCTAAACCCTAAGCACTAAAATATAATCCCTTAGCCCTAAAATGTAATCCCTCAACCCTAAACCCTAAACCCTAAACCCTAAACCCTAACCGCTAAACCCTAAAGCACTAAACCCTAAACACTAAACCCTAAATATAAAACCATAAACCATAAACCATATTCCTAAACCCTAAACCTTAAACCATAAAACCATAAACCCTAAACCCTAAACCCTAAATCCTAAACCCTAAACCTAAACCCTATAATCCCTTAGCCCACTAAACTATAAACCCTAAAGCCTGAGCACTAAACCCTAAACCCTAAATATTAAACCCTAAACACTAAACCATAAACCATAAATCCTAAACCCTAAACCCTAAAATCTAAACCCTAAATCCTAACAACTAAACACTAAGCCCTAAAGACTAAACCCTAAATCCTAAATCATGAACCCTAAATCCTAAACAATAAAGCCTAAACACTAAACACTAAACCCTGAGCCCTAAATACTAAACCCTAAACCCTAAAAACTAAACCTCGAATCGTAAACCCCATAAAACCTAAACCTTTAGCCCTAAACCATAAACCCTAAACCCTAAACCATAAGCCCTAAACTATAATCCCTTATCCCTAAAACTTAAATGCTAAACCCTAAACCCTAAACCCTAAACAATAAACCTAAACCTAAAACACTAAACCCTAAACCCTATACTCTAAACCATAAACCCTAAACCCTGAGCACTAAACCCTAAATATTAAACCCTAAACCCTAAACCCTAAACCATAAATCCTAAACCCTAAACATTAAACCCTTAAACCCTAAACCCTAAACCCTGAGCCCTAAACCCTAAATACTTAACAATAAATCATAAACACTAAACCCTTAGCCCTAAACCATAAACCCTAAACCCTAAACACTAAACCCTAACCATAAACTCTAAACCCTTAAACCATAAATACTAAATCCTAAACCCTAAACACTAAACCTATTAAACCCTAAACCATAAACCCCCTAAACCCTAAACCCTAAACCCTAAACCCTAATTAAAACCTCTAAACCCTAAACCCTAAACCCTAAACTATAAACCTTGAATCGTAAAACCCTAAACCCTAAACCTTAAACCATAAACAATAAACCATAAACCCTAAACCCTTACTAACCCTAACAGTCTAAACCCTAAGACCCTAAACCCTAAACCCTAAACCTAAATCTAAACCCTAAACCCTAAAAACTATACCTAAACCTAAATCCCATAAACCCTAAACCTTTAACCCCTAAACCCTAAACCCTAAACCCTAAACCCTAAACCCTAAACCCTAAAAACTAAACCTTTAATCGTAAACCCATAAACCCTAAACCTTTAATCCTAAACCCTAAACCCTAAACCCTAAACCCTAAACCCTAAACCCTACTTTAAACCTAAACCCTAAAACCATAAACCCTAAACCTTAAATCCTAAACCCCTTAAACTCTAAACCTTTAGACCTAAAACATAAACCCTAAACCCCTAAACCTTAAACTTAAATCCCTAAACCCTAAACTCTAAATTAAAAACCATAAACCCTAAACCCTACATACTAAACCCTAAACCTTAAATCATAAAAACTAAACCTTGAATCACAAATCCCATAAACCCTAAACATTTAGCCCTAAACAATAAACCCTAGATCCTTAACCCTAATCCCTAAACTATAGTCCCTTAAAACTAAACCCTAAACCCTGAGACCTAAACCCTAAACCCTAGACACTCAACCCTAAATATTAAACCCTAAACCATAAACTTGAAACCCTAAACCCTAAAACCTAAACTCTAAGCCCTAAGCCTTAAACCCTAAACCCTAAACCCTAAACCATAAACAAAAAATCATAAACCCTAAACCCTAAACCCTAAACTCTAAGCCCTTAAACCATAAACCCTAAACCCTAAACCATAACCATAAGCCATAAACCTTGAACCATGAACCCCATAAACCCTAAACCCTAAACCCTAAGCCCTTAACTATAATCCCTTAGCCCTAAACCTTAAACCCTTAGACATAAACCCTAAACCCTAAACCCTTAAACTTGAGCACTAAACCCTAAACACTAAACCCTAAATATTAAACAATAAACCATTAACCATAAACCATAAATCCTAAACCCTAAACTCGAAACCCTAAACCCTAAACCCTAAACCTTGAATCATAAACTCCATAAACACTAAAACTTTATCCCTAAACCATAAACCCTAAACTCTAAGCCCTAAACCGTAAAGTAAAAACCATAAACCCTAAACCCTAAATCGTAAAACATAAACCATAAATACTAAACCCTAAACCCTAAACCCTAAAGTCAAAACCCTAAACCCTAATCCATAAACCCTAATCCCTAAACCCTAATACCTAAATATTAAACCCTAAACCATAAACCATAAAGCATAAATCCTAAACCCAAAACTCGAAACCCTAAACCCTAAACCCTAAGTGCTAAAATGTAATCCCTTAGCGCATAAGACCTAAACCCTAAACCCTAAACCTAAAAACCCTAAATATTAAACCCTAAACCATAAACCATAAATCCTAAAACCTAAACCCTAAACCCTAAACACTAAACTTGAAACCCTAAACATGAAACCATAAAACCTAAACCGCAAACCGTAAACCTTGAGCACTAAACCCTAAACCCTAAAACCTACACCTTGAGCACTAAACACTAAAACCTAAACCCTAAACTTTAAAACCCTAAACCCTAAACCCTAAAAACTAAACCTTGAATTGTAAAACCCATAAACCCTAAACCTTTAACCCTAAACAATAAACCATAAACCCTATACCCTAAACACTAAACCCTAAGCCCTAAACTATAATCCACCTTAAACCCTAAACCATATACCCTAAAAACTAAACCTTGAATCATAAAACCCATGAACCCTAAATCTTTACCACTAAACCTTAAATCCTAAACCCTAAACCCTAAAATGTAATCCATTAGCCCTAAAAATAAATCCTAAACCCTAGCCCTAAAATATAATCCCTTAGCCCTAAACCTTAAACCCTGAGACCTAAACCATAAAACCTTAACCCTAAATATTAAAACATATTAGGTAAACCATAAACCATAAATCCTAAACATTAAACCCTAAAATTGAAACCCTAAACACTAAACCCTAAAAACTAAACCTTGAATCGTAAACCCCAAAAACAATAAAACTTTAGCCCTAAACCTTAAACCCTGAGACCTAAACCCTGAACCTTAAACCCTAAACCCTAAACCCTGAGCACAAAACCCTAAACCCTAAACCCTAAATATTAAACCCTAAACCCTAAACCTTAAACCCTAAATCCTAAACCCTAAACCCTAAACAATAAACCCTACACCCTAAACCCTAATCCCTAAACAATAAACCCTGAACCCTAAGCACTAAACCCTAAACCCAAAACCCAAAACCATAAACATTAAATCCTAAACCCTAAACCCTAAACTCAAAACTCAAAACCCTAAACCCTAAAAACTAAACCTTGTATTGTTAACCCCATAAACCCTATATATTTAACCCTAAACCATAAACCCTCTACCCTAAACCCTAATCCTTAACCTATAATCCCTTATCCCTAAACCTTAAACCCTCAGACCTAAACCCTAAACCCTATACCCTATACCCTAAGAACTCAAACCTAAACCCTAAACCCTAAATTTTAAACCCTAAACTATAAACCATAAACCCTAAATCGTAAACCCTAAACCCTAAAAAACTAAACTTTGAATCATAAAACCCATAAACCCTAAACCTTTAGCCCTAAACCGTAAACCGTAAACCATAAACCTTAAAACTAAAACCCTAAAGTTTAATCCCTTAGCCCTAAACATTAGACCCTGAGACCTAAACTCTAAACCCTAAACATTAAACCCTAAACTATAAACCATAAACCATAAATCCTAAACCCTAAACCCCAAACCCTAAACACTAAACCCTAAAAAATAAACCTTGAATCATAAACCCCATAATCCCTAAACCCTAAACCCTAAATATTATACCTTGAATCATAAACCCCATAAACCCTAAACATTTATCCTAACCCATAAACCCTAAATCCAAAACCCTAATCCTTAAAATAAAAATCCCTTAGCCCGAAACCTGAGACCTAAACCCTAAATCCTAAAACCTAAACCCTAAACCCTAAATTTTAAACCCTAAACTGTAAACCATAAACCCTAAATTCTAAGCCCTAAACCTTAAACTATAAACCCTAAACCTTAAACCCTAAAAAATGAACCTTGAATCGTAAACCCCATAAACCCTAAATCGTTAGACCTAAACTCTAAACCTTAAACCCTGAACCCTAAACACTAAACCTTGAGTCATAAACCCCATAAACCCTAAACCTTTTTCCCTAAACCCTAAACCATAAACCCTAAACCATAAACCCTAAGCCCTAAACTATAATCCCTTACCCGTAAACCTTAAACCCGGAGACCTAAAACCTAAACCCTAAACCCTGAGCACTAAACCCTAAAACCTAAACATTAAATATTAAACATGAAATTATAAACCATAAACCATAAATCCTAAACACTAAATCCTAAACCATAAACCCTAAGCCATAAACCATAAACCCTAAATCCTTTGCCCTAAACCATAAACCATAAACACTCAATCCTAAACCATAAACCATAAACCCTAAATCCTAAAACCTAATCCTTAAACTGTAATCCCCTAGCCCTAAACCTTAACTATTGATACCTAAACAGTAACCCCTAAATCCTAAACTATAAACCATACACCTTAAATCCTAAACTCTAAACCCTAAATATTATACCCTTAACCGTAAACCATAAACCATAAATCCTAAACCCTAAACTCAAAACCCTAAACCCTAAACCCTAAAAACTAAACCTTGAATCATAAACACCATAAACACTAAATCTTTATCCATAAACCATAAACCCTTAACCCTAAACCTTAAGCCTTAAACTGTAATCCACCCTAAACCATAAACACTAAACACTAAACACTAAATCCTAAACCCTAAACCCTAAACCCTAAACCATAAACCCTATACTTAAAACTTTAAACCCTAAACCCTAAACACTAAAAACTAAACCTTTAGCCCTCAACAATAAACCCTAAACACTAAACCTTAAACCCTGAGACCTAAAACCTAAACCCTTAAACCATAACCCTAAACCTTGAGCACTAAACCCTAAAACCTAAACATTAAATATTAAAAATGAAATTATAATCTAAATCCTAAATCATTAAACCCTAAATGAAATTAAACAATAAACCATAAATCCTAAACATTAAACCCTAAACCCTAAACCCTAAAAACTAAAACTTGAATAGAAAACCACATAAATCATAAATCATAAACCCTAAACACTAAACCCTACACCCTAAGCCCTAATCTATAATCCCTTAGCCCTAAAACTTAAACCCTAAGACAAATCCTAAACCCTAAACCCTAACCCCCAACCCCTAAACCCTAACCATGAGAACTAAACCCCAAACCCTAAACCCTAAATATTAAACCCTAAACCATAAACCATAAATGCCAAACCCTAAACCATTAATTTAAAACCCTAAACCCTAAACCCTAATCCTTTAGCCCTAAACCCTAAACCTTGAGACCTAAACCCTAAACCCTTAAGCCTAAACCCTAAACCCTAAAGCCTAAAGCCTAAACCCCAAAGCACTAAACCCTAAACCATAAACTCTAAATATTAAACCCTAAACCGTAAACCATAAACTATAAATCCTAAACCCTAAACTCGAAACCCTAAACCCTAAAATCTAAACCTTAAATCCTAACCACTAAACACTAAGCCCTAAAGACCAAAAACTAAATCCTAAATCATGAACCCTAAATACTAAACAATAAACCCTAAACCCTAAAAACAATACCTTAAACTATAATCTCTTAGCCCTAAACCTTAAATACAAAGACCTAGACCCTAAACCCTAAACCCTAAACCCTGAGCACTAAAACCTAAACCCTAAACCCCTAAATATTATACCCTAAACCGTAAACCATAAACCATAAACTCTAAACCCTAAACCCTAAACCCTAAAAACTAAACCTTGGATAGTAAACACCATAAACACTAAATCTTTAGCCCTAAACTATAAACCATAAACCCTAAACCCTAAGCCCTAAACTATAATCCACCATAATCCATAAATACTAAACCCTAAACCCTAAATCCTAAACCATAAACCCTAAACCCTAAACCATAAACCATAAACCCTAAACCCCATACTCAAATCTCTAAACCCTAAACCCTAAACACTAAAAACTAAACCTTGAATCATAAAACCTATAAACCCTAAAACTTTAGCACTCAACAATAAACCCTAAACACTAAACCTAAAACCCTGAGACCTAAACCCTAAACCCTAATCCATAAACCCAAAACCCTAAATGTTAAAAACTATACCTTGACTCGTAAAACCCATAAACCCTAAACCTTTAACCTAACCCATAAACCCTAAACCCTAAACCCTAATCCTTAAACTATAATAGCTTGACCTAAAACCTAAACCCTAAACCATGATCATTAAACCCTAAACCCTGAAACCTAAACCATAAACCCTAAATATTAAACCCTAAACCGTAAACCATAAACCATAAACCATAATTCCTTAAACCTAAACCCTATACCCTAAATATTAAATCCTAAACCCTGAAGTCAAAATATTAAACCCTAAACATTAAATCGTTAACCCCATAAACCTTTAGCCCTAAACCATAAACCCTTAAATGTAAACACTAAGCCCTAAACTGTAATGCCTTATCCATAAACCTTAAATCCTAAGACCTAAAAACTAAACCCTAAACCCTAATACTTAAACCCTTAGCACTAAACCCTAAATCCTATCCCCTAAATATTAAATCATAAATCGTAAACCCTAAACCCTAAACCCTAAACTTGAAACCCTAAACCCTCAAACCTAAAAACTAAACCTTGAATCGTAAACCCCATAAACCCTAAACCTTTATCCCTAAACAATAAACCCTAAATCCTACACCCTAAACCCTAAAACCTAAGCCCTAAAACATAATCCATTAGCCCTAAACCCTAAACCCTAAATATTCAACCCTAAACAGTAAACTCGAAACACTAAACCCTAAACCCAAAAAAAAAAAAATTGAATTATAAACCCCATATACCCTAAACCCTAAACCCTAAACCCTAAGCCCTAAACTGTAATCCATTAGCCCTAAACCTCAAACCCTGAGACCTAAACCCTAAACCCTAAACCCTGAACCCCAAACCCTAAACCCTGAGTAGTAAACCCTAAACATTAAACCCTAAATATTAAAACCTAAACTGTAAACCATAAACCATAAATCCTAAACCCTAAACCCTAAACTTGAAAAAAAAACCCTAACCCCTAAACCCTAAACCCTAAAAACTAAACCTTGAATCATAAACCCCATAAACCCTAAGCCTTTATACCTAAATCATAAACCCTAAAACCTAAACCCTAAGCCCTAAACTGTAATCCCTTAGACTTAAACCTTAAACCCTGAGACCTAAACCATAAACCCTAAACCCTGAGCACTAAATATTAAACCCTTTACCCTAAATATTAAACCCTAAACCATAAACCATAAACCATAAATCATAAACCCTAATCCCTAAACTTGAAATCTTAAACCCTAAACCCTAAACCCTAAAAACTAAACCTTTAATCGTAATCCCACCCTTTAGCCCTAAACCCTAAACCGTTACCCCTAAACCTTAAACCCTGAGACCTAAATCCTAAACCTTAAACAATAAATACTAAACATTAAACCATAAACCCTACAAATTAAACCCTAAACTGTAAACCTTAAACCTTAAACTCAAAACCCTAAACCCTAAACTCAAAACCCTAAACCCTGAAAACTAAACCTTGAATTGTAAACCCCATAAACCCTAAACCTTTTGCCCTAAACCATAAACCCTAAAACATAAACCCTACAACCTAATCCCTAGATTATAATCCCTAAACCCTAAACCCTAACTAATAAACCCTAAATAATAAACCCTAAATCCTAATCATCAAACCCTAAACCGTAAAACATGATACTGAATGGTGATGGAGTGATTCTCTTTTGTCCCTTGGTTGGCACATGATTCCTTGCAAACATGTTCTTTGTGCAACAACTCTAGTATTTTTGAGTTTCAGCAAACTATTCTTTTGCTGCCCTTGTGCATTTAAAATTAGATTTTCAATTTTCCAACCATTTGTGTGAGCCATAGAAGGTTGGAGATTGGTTGGAGCTAATGTGCTGCTCTTCACCCAAATTTCCTTCTTTTTGAACTTGTGCAAAACAAATTTGCAAACACCTTGAGAAACTACTTGATCACTGACAGAACACAAAATGGGTTGGTCTGCTTGCTAGTTTACCCAATGTGGTAATCATTTGGGGCTGATTGTTGTTGGAATGTTTCTTGTTTGGTTGTTTTTCCTTGATGGCCTTTTCACCCTCCACCCACCTGTAGTTGTCACCATTGCTTGATTCAAAGCACCATTGAAGCACAATAGATTGGTTATGAGGTTCATTTCATGGAAAACACCAATCATACTCTTGAGCAACAATTGTTTGTGTTTGCAACCAATGCCTTAGAGGCAGATATGGCATTAGGACAAATAGGGCTGAAATGTGTCTATTGGTAGGAGGCCTTGTTTGATTTATGAATTTGTGCAGCATAGATTAGGAGGTCTTTGCATGGTTGGTATGGCTGCCTGTTAGGCTGAGCTTGGGGCTGATAAGAAGGTCTAAAAAAAACTTTGGCTTGTTGCCTCTTTGAGAGTAACCATCTCATTGCCTAAATTTTGGAAATTGCTTCATGACTTCTTGAAGCTCATTTTTGGGGTTGCATGGAGATGAAGTAGAAGCTTCGTTTGAACTTTGATTTCTAGGAGTGGATGTGATGTAAGCCAAATTAGGTGCTTGATTAGTGTTTGGGCTCTGAAATAAACTTTGAAAACAATGGCATGTTCCTGAGGTCTAGGGGCTAGTTTTTAGCTTGGATCAAACAATTTTCAGCCTAGTTTTGGCAATGTTATGCTTGTAAAGCCATTGGATATTGCCTCCCATGTGACTGAATCAATATAGAAATATCAGAATTTAGAGCTTTGTGTAGTAGAGAAAATCCTTCTGTCTTTGGCCTGACTTGTGGAATTCTCTCCCAATTCTTTTGAAATTAAGTTGAAATCAGTCAACTGCTCATTAGGAGCTCTCTTGATGGTTGTTAGCTGCTCCAAAAGAGACAAGTTGTCTACCTTCTCTCCAAATTTCTCATGAAGTGCTATACATAGTTGGTTTCAATTCTGAATAGAACCTGAGGCAAGACTTCTAAACCATTGCAATGCTTTCCCCCCTTGAATGTGATGGTGTGTGTGTGGTGCATTTGCAATTTGACAGCCAATTGCATCTTCATTGATTTTCATGAATTACACAAAGTTTTGCAATGTCTTTAACATGATCACCTAGTTGAGTAGTCTGATTCTATCCAATGTGTATGGTGGTTCTTCAAGGCTCCAATTGGTGCATTTAGATGTTGTGCTTTTGAGAGCAAGTGGGCTGTTTGGTGTGAAATTAACATAGTGGATTGTTTTTGTGCCATTCTAATTGGCCTTAGAACCCTTGTTGATTGAATGAAAGGCCAAACCAGGTGTGTGGTTTTTGATGAGATTTCTATTTGGTGAGATGGAGACCTTTGGATTCTCCTCCCACTTTTGCCTTACTCTTGGAGATAACTACAGATATTCAAACAGTGCGCCTCTTCTTCTCCAGCTGTTGACCTTGTAGTTGATACTTCTCATAAGTTTTCAGTGTCTATACACTGCTAAAACCAGCTGATTCTTCCCCTTGGAGTCACCAGAGATGTGTAATTTATAGCTCTTTTGAAGCAAGTTACATAAGCAGATGCACATCAAATTTGCTACAATAAAAATGAGACCTCTAAGGTCCCACCGGGCATGTGTTGTTGCAAATCAGCACACCCCTGGATGTAATCAAGGTTCTAAGTTGATGTTGTGCATTTTGGGCATGTGTGTGATTGCACAATAGCTGGGTTTAGAATAGTCTCAGCGTGTTAATTCATAGTATTTTTAAATTGATTAGGAAGTATAAAAGTGAACTATTCTTTTTTTTAAATGTACATTACTAGATTTAACTTTAAAACGACAAGTTGTTGCTTTAAATTTGTGTTTGTCCTCTTTGTGTAAAATTCAAACACTAATGAAAACTTAATCCAAATGTTTTTCTTATCAAACATCCATGTGTTCAAAACTAAAAGCATCTCATGAGTTTTCCAGTTTTTGATATACAATTTTTTGCATTTAAAAAAGTAACATTGCATGAGTTAATTTAAAATTTCATGTGTATATGCATCTTGCATCTTCTCAACATAAAAAAAAAAACAGAGAATTCTTATTGTTTTTAAAATGGAACTTTATCCTTTGACAAGCAATACAATTTTACAAGAACCAATGCCATACTTCTATGAAAATCAAATAACATTACAACTGATCTCTTTTTCAATTTGATCTGATTTCAAATTTCAAATACAAGTATGAAATGTTCTTCCCATTTTCTTTTCAAACTAAGCAGAAAGATACAATTCATTTCTACATTTGAATTTCAATATTAAATATACAACTGTATGTGTTTTTTTTCCAATTTACAGAGAATAGAAGTGTTTGTTTGTTCATTTCAATGTAAATTTCAGACTTCCATTTACCATATAATGGCTTCACATTACAAAATTCCATACAACTCATCCATGTGAAGTGGGCGTGGATTACAAAGTGTTTTGCTCAAAGAGATGACTGTCAAACTGTGTTTGTTTCTTTGTCCAAACAACAGCTTGTTGATTTCTTCATTCTTGTAACTTGAATCACAACAAAGAATGGAAAAAGGCACAACCTCTCCACCCAACCAAGATACCCAATGGAAAATAGAAGCCATCTTTTCCCCATTGGCCCCCGAGCCCCAACCATATTGAAATGGAACATGATAAAACAACACATGGCAACATAGCTTCTTTCACATCAACAACATTTCTTTCACATGCATAGAACAAAAAAACTGCACAAATAAAAAACAAGACAACAGTTTCCCAACTTGCATTTTAAACATTTCAAACAACACAAAGGCTTCTTCAAGCAAGCCAAACAAGAGCAAGAGCTATGGGGAGCTCCTTATATCCCCCCATGTTAGATTTGGGCATCCACCATAATCATACCGCCAGAACCATATCAATTACCCATAAACCTTATATCTGCTCAACCCCTTCCTTATCCCTCCTCCAAATTTATCTCTTATGCCTCCCCCAAGAGTAAGAAATGCAAGCATATTTCTTTTCCTAGGTGGATCCCAAACCAACGCACCCTCCAACAAGGATAAGTTCCATTGGAAAATCCCCGTATGCCCATCCTCATGATAAAATCCTTATAGTCTTCTCTCTCTATACCTTGCCATAAGAAATCTACCCATCCATAGCCATGATACTGCACAACAAAATCACCCATATCCACAAAGCAAGCAAGAAAAGAGGGAAAAAGCAACAAATAAAAAGAATGACAGCCTACCTCTCCATAGCGGAGACTTATTTCCCAAGTTAGAAGTTCCTTGTTGCTACAAAAATGCATTTCCAAGACAACAAGAAATGAATAACATGCAACAAGACATTCCAATTTCCTTCCACAAAGGCAAGATCCAACATGTAATAGAAAATTCGACCACCAAGAAGAGAAATCACAAACTTTCAACAACCTCAAATATGAGAGAGGCAATTTGACATTTTTGAAGAAGAAGGAGGGGAGAGGATGATGTGGACTCTAAGTGTGAAGCCACATCATTCTTCCTCACCCCCAAGAATGAAGTCAACATCAACATAACAATTAAATCACAGTAAATGTGAATGATGACAAAATCACTTATATACTCAAATTCAACACATACAAAAAAGGGAATGCATTAAAAATATGTAAGATAAGTGTAATTGAAAACTTACACATAATCATATCAAAACATAATAAAAAAAGATTTATTTTTACTCCAAAACAATAGGTATGGTTGGTGGATGTTTTTAAGAGGTGTGGGACAATTTTAACTTGTCCCAAAAGCCTCCAATTTTGGTCCTTCAAGACCAAATCTCTAATTTTAAAGAGGAAGAAGTATTCTGACACTTCCAAAATCAGCCTTAAAACCTAACTTACACAATCTATCACTTCACTTACACATCCTTTACATCCTAACTTACACACTCTTTCAAAATGCATTAATGCCTAAGACATTCATTTATTTCAATCTTTTGACATAATGATTTATTTATTCTATCATATAGTGATACGTAATATAATTCAAATTTAAATTAACAATACCAAGACAATAAACATTTATTTATTACATTCCACATCCCAATTTAATTTAATAAAAATTTAACTTTATGATTCTCTCACATAATAATATCACATTAAAATTAAATTAAAAGAAGGAACACCTCACAAACGAAATACATACAACAATAATTTTTAAAAAGGGACACAATAAATACAAGCACAAACATATCCCATGGTCACAATAATGGAAATCCCCCCATGGGAAATCCTAACACAACACAACACACAAACTCATAACACAGTTGCCAAGGTGATCCTTCTTAGATTTCACACGGAATTCCAATATGGTTAGTCTCCAGTCCCCCGACATTGTTGTGATTTTTCCACCTGCAAAATACAAAATACCTCCTTTAGCCTAATGGCCATATCAGAACATCCAAAATAATATAAGCAACATATAAACATCAAATCCAAATCACAACAATATCAAGATTTTAACATTTATCAATTTTAATTCAATTTGCACCACTATATCATCATCTAATGAGATCTCTATACTAGAGCTACTCATAATATCAAAATGTCACATGTCTAAAATCAACATCAATAACCGGTCCATGTCAAGCAGTATATCATCATCTACATAAAAATAATAATTTCTCTAATGTTCATTAATCATAATAGCTGAATCCAGATCAATATTACTCCCTGAGTCTAACATCTAACCAATCATACTAAAAATAAACATAATAGTGTCCATAGTACTTCATGATCTAGCATATACACATCATACTAAATCCAAAACAGAATGATTTCCAGAATGATGATCAACAGTAGTCAAAAATTAGTATCTAAAAAGTGTCAAAGGGAGAGTGGGCACTACATCACATGTAAGCCTTGAATGTTGAACCCAACCCTACACTATAAACCTCTAAGCTCTCTAAAAACTCTCTAAACCCTTCCATTCTAATATTTGATAAACCCTAAGTTCCATAGGAACTTTTAAAACTGAGCCCTTAAGCCGAATTCAAACCCTACACCCTTAAATCATAAACATAAACCCTATTGACCTTCAGACATCTATACCCTAATTCCCTATTTCCCTAGAGCCCTAAAAACTAAACTTTGTAAACCCTAATGGACCTAAATCCTGAATGCCCTAATACATATGTGGTTATTTTTCCCTTTAAATGTTTAAATCCTGAGCACTAAATGATAAACTCCTAAACCCTATTTGAGTTAAACCCCAAACCCGCACTGATAAACCCTAAATCCTTGACATTTAAAGTATTGTGCAAACCTGGTAAACCCTAAAACCTAAATATTAAACCATTTGAACCTTAAATCTTTAGCCCTAATAAAGCATAAAACCAAAAAATTTCATTTAAAACCTAAACCCTAAACCCTATGCCCATAGCCCTAAGATCTTGTATGACCCTAGTTTAACCTTAGGACTTAGTTACCTAATTCAAGTAGTTTAACCCTAGTGTGCGTTGAGATACCTAGAGACATAAAACCACGTAAACCCTAGAGGTTCTAGACCTTAAGGAGACTAAGTCCCACACTTTGAGGAGAATCCCATGTAACCCTAAACCCTAAATTCTGTTTAAACTTCCATAAACCCTCAAAGGGTACAAATATTGTGTGTTAGCAGGAGCCCTAAACCAGAAGATCCCTGAAACTTCTAATTTACTTGCCTAAACCCTAAACACAATACTTGGTAAGATCAAGAAAGCATAAACCCTGAATCCTAAATATTTTCATAAACCTTACTACCACTTGGCATAAATACTAAGGACCTTAGCCCTGATCCTTAAAAACTAATTCCCTATAATTCTAAACGTCTCTAAACCTTTGTTGATCCACTTTGATTGGAATTTTTCCTAAACAATCTAGTATGGCATCATAGCCCAAATCCCTACAACACTAAACCCTAGGCCATTAAACCCTAAAACTCTAAACCCTAAGATTTGCATAAACTGTTAAAACCTAACACTTAAACCCTAAACCAAAATCCCTAAACCATTCATCTATCGATGACTGTGATAAAACCTTAGATCACTAATAGCTCTCAACCACTATGAACCTAAATCTCACTAACCCTAAACCCTAAGTGTTTCACAAACCCTTATTGCATCTCATAGCATGCATGCAAACTCCTGGTAACTCACTAACATTGTCTAAACTTCCTAACCTACCGTGGAGCTCCAAAACATGTCACATCCTTGAGCATTAGGACTTAAGACCTTAAACCATTCGTAAACAATTCGTGGTACCTTGGTACAACTCTTCTTATAGTCCCATGCAAATAGTAAACTTGCTATAATAGTAAACTCCTAAACCCTGTAGCCCTTAGCTATAAACCCTATTGCGATATTGAAACCTTGGGCCTGTACAACCTAAACCCTTAACCTTGTAAAACCTGAAACCTAATCTCTAAACCCTAAAACCTAAAACCTAAACAATGAGCACCTAAACCATAACTTCTTAAGCACCTGTAAATCATAAAACGAAAACTCTAAACCCTAGGGCTTTTGTGATGCACATGTCACCATCTCATAGACCCTAAACACTTATATCACTAGAACCATAACTCCCTAATCCCTAAGCCCTAAAACATAAGACCCTACCCCATAAACCCTACAACCCTAAACTCAATGTAGCCCTATACCCTGAAACGTCCTGAAACCCTATTCACTAATCCCTATAACCATGATCAATTATAACCCTAAATCATAAACTCTATATGCCAAGTGAACCTAAATGATTAATACAACTAAATCCTAAACCCTAGACACTAAGCACTAAGACCCTAAACTAGTAAATGTCTAAACCCTAACCCCTCAGCCTTACATTACTAAAACCCTGGTAATCATAGTAAACATTATTTACCTTGAAACCATGTGAGTATTACTATAAACTTTTCCTCAAACTTTTAAACCTTCGAGATAATTTCATTACCAATATGTGACTCAATAAAACCTAAACCATCCAGCCTTAAATCTAGAAAACCTAAACCTTAAAACAGTGAACCCTAAACTCTAAATACTCAACCCTAAACCCTAGTGCCCTAAATGGATCTATGGAAAGTTTAAAACCTAAAATCAAAGTTATATTCACAAACCAGATATAGAGACCCTAAACACTGGAAACCTTAATGGAGTGGTCGTCACCTAATTTCCTGAAACCTAAACCCTAAACCTCTAGCCCTAAGAATGTATTGTGGTGACTCACAACTTGAAATGATCTAGAATTTTTAAAATTTCAAAAAAATTTAATAAGAATCAAACATGCCATAAATGATAAGGGTTTGAAAGCAATGTGACGTTTTATTTATCGAGCCAAGTAAGCACAAAACTTGCTATGAAACCTAAATCATAAACCTAAACCCTAAAGACCTGCAACCGAGAGATACCCTCACCCCAAAACCATGAGTCTTTTTTTTTAATTTTCACTAAACTTTGTAAACGGCTCAATTACCATATATATCACGGTGGATATCCCTAAAGATCTAAACATTGTATAGAAACCTAAATGTAAGAAACCATGGAGCCTTGAGCCCTAAACTTCTGTTTTTTTAAACATGTAAGCCCTAAGAACTAAACCCTATTAGAAAAACATACCCTAAGGCCTAAACCCTAGAATTTCCCTAAACCCTAAATGTTTATGGAATTAACCTGAGCCATAAACATTCGAGCCATAAACTGTTAGTTCCACGAATGATCCCATCTATACCTTATAGAAACCTATATTTCAGGTTTTTTCAATTCCATAAAAACTATAACACTAATGTCACTCGCAAATGCTTAACCCTAAAAGAGCTATATTAGCATAAAGCCTAAAATTCTTCAGAGTCATTTGTAACAAGAGATAACCCTGTCATCCTGAGCTCCTAATGGTACCCTAAAATATACATAGCCCTAAACCCTAAACCCTAAACCTTGAAAACACTAATCATTGAACCCTAAATTGTAAACACTTCATATCTAGAGATAACCCTGAAGAGGCCAAACTAGGAAATAGTAAAATGGGAAACTCCTTAGAACTAATATCCCTGGAAGAACCTATTGTGACCCTAATCCCTAAACCTTAAACCCTGAAGACCCTAAACGATGCAAAGGCTAAATTCTCTAGACCCTGTGAACCGTAAACTTGTTACATGACCCATAAAACCTAAATATTAAACCACAATAAATTTCTTGTCGCCCTAATAAACAATCTTCTAAAACTAAAACAATTTACCATCGGACGACAATAAACTTTCTTGTCACGCTAAAACTTGAATGACCAGGAAACTCTATGGATATTCAAACCTTAAGACTTTTTAACCTAAACCCTTAACCCTGTTAACGGCTCAGTAAACCATATATGTCACGGTGGATATTGAACCCTAAACCCTGATTCTATAGCAACTGAAATGCCCTAAACCCTTAACCTGTAAATTATAAATCGTAAACCCTAAACTCTATTTTTCCAATTCCTGTAACCATGATCCCTATATACCCTGAAACCCTAAACACAAAACCCTACATTGCCCTAAACCATAGAATTTCATGAGTACTTAAATGTTTTTGGAATTATTCTTCTCATAACCCTAAACCCTACAAATGTTAAGTTCCCTGGTAGATCCCATCTATACTTATAGAACATTTAAACCCTCAGGTTTTTCGATCAATTATATTTATAAGAGAATGTCACTCCCTAAGTTTTTCTAAATGAGTAAATCCTAGCACCACTAAAATATAAATGCAGAGTCATAAATCCTAAACCATGATCCCTATAACCTAAACCCTAAATCTTGAGCTCCTAATGGTTACTATCATTACATACCACTAGGAAAGAATGTAGTTGATAACACGAGTGATATAACCCTAATTGATTAAATTATATGTACCTAGACCCTTAAATTTTAAGAGGCCTAAAGGAATAATCCATGATCCATGGAAACTCCTTGGCAAATATCCATGGAAGAACTATTGTAGCACTAGGAAAATGTAAACCGTGAAGAATCTTCATGAGCCCTAAACTAGAAATTCCCTGGGTGTGTAAACCTTGAGACCTAAAACCTAAACTTCTATAAACCATAAACCATAAGCCTTAAATCGCTAAAACCTAAAACTTCTTAAACCCCAAATTTTAAACCCTAAATTCTAAACTATAAACCCTAAACTCGAAAACACTAAATTGTGTGTAACGCTCAAAACAGTTCTTGTCACCACCCTGTACCCCTAAACCCTAAACTATAAGCCCTAAAAACCTATTACTTTCACTAATCTCTAAACCCTTTACTGTTGCAACTCCCTAAGCACTAATCACTTCTAGAACGCTAAACCGTAAACCCTAAATCATCAAAACCCTAAACCCTAAACCATAAACACTTAAATTGTGAACCCTTATGCCCTAAACATTAAACCCTAAGACCTCAACCATAAACCTTCACCGCTAACCTCTGAGCCCTAAAGCCCTAAATCCTAAACCACTAAACACCTTAAACTCCTAAACCCTAAAAACTAAGCCCTTAGCCCTAAAGCCATAAATAAAAAATCTTGGTACTTAAGACCCTAAACCATTAGACTCCTAAAACTTGAAACCTAAGCACTAAACCCTAAACCCTAAATTCCTAAACCCTAAACCCTAAGCACTAATCAATAAACCCTTGAGCCCTAAATCGTTAATTCCTAAACTCTAAACCCTAAATTTTCCAACCCTAAACCATGTAATCCATAAACCCTTAAATTCGTAAACCCTAAAATCGAAACCCTAAGACCCTAAGAACCCATAAACCATAAATAACTGAGCCCTAAAACATAAACCCTAAACCCTAAAGCTTTAAACCCTAAGCCCTAAACCCTTAAGCCCTCAACTGTTAAGCCCTTAGCCCTAAATCCTTAAACACGTGAAACCTTAAATTTTGAACCCTAAACCCTGAACCATAAACACTAAACCATAAACTTTAAACCCTGAGTAGTAAACCCTAAACCCTAATATGTAAATGATACAATAAATCATAAACCCTAAAGCCTAAGCTCGAAACCCTCAACCCTGAAAACTAAACCTTGAATTGTAAACCCCATAAACCATAAACCATAAACCCTAAACTATAATCCCTTAGCCCTAAACATTAAACCCTAAGACCTAAACCCTAAAACCTAAACATTAAACCCTAAACCGTAAACCGTAAACCATAAACCATATATCCTAAATCCTAAACACTAAACGTAAAACACAAAACCATACACCCTAAACCGTAAACCCCATAAACCCTAAACCCTAAACCCTAAACCCTAAAAACTAAAGCTTGAATCATAAACTCCAAATACACTAAACCTTTATCCTAAACCATACACCCTAAACCCTAAACCCTAAACCCTTAACCTTAATTCTTAAACCCTTAGACCTAAACCCTAAATCAGAAACCATACACCATAAATCCTAAACGCTAAAACCTAAAGTCAAAACCTTAATCCCTAAAAACTAAACCTTGAATTATAAACCCCATAAACCCTAAACCCTAAACCCTAAACCTTAAACCCTAATCCCTAAACTGTAATCCCTTAGTCCTAAACCTAAAACCTTAAGACCTAAACCGTAAACCATAAACCCTAATTCCTAAGAATTCAACCTCAAAACCTAAATAATAAACCCTAAACCCTAAGACCTAAGACCTAATATGTAATCCCTTAGCACTAAACCTTAAACCCTAAGGCATAAACCATAAACCCTAAACCTTAAATCCTTAACCCTAAATCCTAAAACATAAACCATAAAAAACTAAATCTTGAATCGTAAACCCCATAAACCCTAAACCTTTATCCCTAAACCCTAAACCCTAAACCCTAAATCCTAAGCCCTAAACTATAATCCATTAACCCTAAACCATAAACCCTAAATTGTAAACCCTAAACCCTAAATTCAAAACCCTAAACCCTAAAACCTAAACCCTAAATCCTAAACCATAAAACATATATCATAAATCCTAAACCCTAAACCCTAAAATGTAATCCCTTAGCCCCTGAGAACTAAACCCTAAACCATAAACCCTAAACACTAAACCCTAAACCGTAAAGCATAAAACATAAATCCTAAACCCTAAACACTAAAATAAAAACCCTAAAACATATACACTAAACCATAAACCCTAAACCCTAAACCCTAAATCCTAAACACTAAACCCTGAGCACTAAACCCTAAAACCTAAACCGTAAACATGAGACCCTAATATGTAAACCATAAACCATAAATCCTAAACCCTAAACTTGAAACACTACACCCGACACCCTAAAAACAAAACCTTGAATCGTAAACCGCACAAACCCTAAACCTTTAGCCCTAAACAATAAACCCTATATACTATAACCTAAACCCTAAACCCTAAGCCCTAAACTATAATACACCTTAAACCCTAAACCATAAACCATAAAAACTAAACCTTGAATCGTAAAACCCATGAACCCAAACCTTTAGCACTAAACCTTAAACCCTAAACCCTAAACCCTAAACCCTAAACTATAATCCCTTAGCCCAAAACCTTAAACACTAAAGGCTAAGGCCTAAATTATTATCCCTTAGCCCTAAACCTTAAACCTTGAGACCTAATCCCTAAACCCTAAAGATTAAAAGCTAAAAAGTAAACCTTAAACCATAAATCCTAAACCCTAAACCCTATTCCCTAACCCCTAAACCCTAACCCCTAAGCTGTAAACTATAATCCCTTAGCCTTAAACCTTAAACCCTGAGACATAAACCCTAAATCATAAATGCTGAGCACTAAACCCTAAACCCTAAATATTAAACCGTAAACCATAAACCATAAATCCTAAACCATAAACCCTAAACTCAAAACCCTAAACCCTAAACCCTAAGCTCTAAATCCTAAACCATAAATACTAAACCCTAATAAATAAACATTGAATCATAAATCTAATAAATTTGTAACCCTAAACCATAAATCTTAAACGCTAAACCATAAACCATAAACCATAAACCCTAAACCCTAAACTCTGAGCACTAAACCCTAAACACTTAACCCTAAATATTAAATCCTAAACTATAAACCATAAACCATAAATCCTAAATCCTAAACCCTAAACTCAAAACCCTAAACCCTAAACCCTCAATCCTAAACCCTAAAAACTAAACATTGAATCATAAACCCCATAAACCCTAAACACTTAAACCTAAACCATAGACCACAAACTGTAAACACTAAGCCCTAAATTGTAATCCCTTAGCCCTAAACCTTAAACCATGAGACCTAAACCCTAAACCTTAAACCCTAAACCCTAAACCCTAAACCCTAAACCCTGAGCACTAAACCATAAATCCTTAACCCTAAATATTAAACCCTAAACCATAAACCATAAACCATAAATCCTTAACCCTAAACCCTAAACTCGAAACCCTAAACCCTTAACCCATAAACCCTAAAAACTAAATATTGAATAATAAACTCCATAAACTCTAAACCTTTAGCCATAAACCCTAAACCCTTAGTCCTAAACCTTCAACCCTAAGACATAAACCCTAAACCTTAAATCCTAAACCCTAAACTGTATTCCGTAAACCATGAGCACTAAACCTTAAATCCTAAATCCTAAACTATAAACCATAAACCATAATTACTAAAACCTAAACCTTAAACCCTAACACCTAAAATGTAATCCCTTAGCCCTATATCTTAAACCCTGAGACCTAAACACTAAACACTAAACCCTAAAACCTAAACCCTAAACCCTAAACCATAAAAACTAAACCTTGAATCGTAAACCCCATAAACCCTAAACCTTTAGCCCTAAACCATAAAACCCTAGATCCTAGACCCTATACCCTAAATCCTAACCCCTAAACCCTGAACCCTAAGCCCTAAATTATAATCCCTTAGCCCTAAACCTTAAACCCTCAGACCTAAAACCTAATCCCTAAACCCAAAACCCTAGACCCTAAACCTTAAACCCTAAACCCTAAACCCTAATCCCTGAGCACTAAACCCTAAACCTTAAATATTAAAAATAAAACCATAAACCATAAACCATAAATCCTATACCATAAAACCTAACATTAAAACCCTAAACCCTAAAATATAAACTTTGAATCTTAAACCCCACAAACCCTAAACCTTTAGTCTTAAACCATAAAGTGTAAACCCTAAACCCTAATCCCTAAACTATAATCTCTTAGCCCTAAACCTTAAACCCTGAGACCTAAACCCTAAACACTAATACCTAAACCCTAAACCCTTAGCACTAAACCCTAAACCCATATAATTAAATATTAAACCCTAAATTATAAACCATAAATCCTAAACCCTAAACCCTAAACTCAAAACCTTAAACCCTAAACCCTAAACATTAAACCCTAAACCAAAAATCGTAAACCCTAAACCCTCATAACTAAACCAAAAATCCTAAATCACGTAAACCTTTAGCCCTAAACAATAAACCCTAAACCATAATTCCTAAACCCTAAGTCCAAAACCCTAAGCCCTAAGCCTTATAATATAATCCCTTAGCCCTAATACTTAAACCCTGAGACCTAAACCCTAAACCCTAAACTCAAAACCCTAAACCTTTAAAACTAAACCTTGAATTATAAACCCCATAAACCATAAACCTTTAGCCCTAAACCATAAACCCTAAACCCTAAACCCTAAAACATAATCGTTAAACCCTAAATAAAAAACCATAAGCAATAAATCCTAAACCCTAAACCCTAAACTCGAAACCCTAAACACTAAATCCTAAACCTGAAGCCCTAAATTGTAATACCTTAGCCCTAAACATTAAACCCTGAGACCTAAACCCTAAACCCTAAACCATGAGACCTAAACCCTAAACCCTAAACCCTAAATATTAAACCCTAAAAAATGAACCATAAACCATAAATCATAAACCCTAAACCATAAACTCGAAACCCTAAACCCTATATACTAAAATTTGAATCGTAAACCCCATAAACAGTAAACCTTTAGCCCTAAACCTTAAACCCTAAACCCTAAACCTTAAACCCTAAGTCTTAAACACTAAACCATAAGAAATAAACCCTAAACCTTAAATCCTAAACCATAAACCCTAAACAATAAACCATAAACACCAAAACCTAAACCAAAATATGTAAACCTTGAATCATAAACACCATAAACCCTAAACCCTAAACCCTAAGCCCTACATTATAATCCTTAGCCCTAAGCCATAAACCCTGAGACCTAAACCCTAAACTCTAAACCTGAGAACTAAACCCTAAACCCTAAACCTTAATTACTAGACCCTAAACCATAAACCATAAACCATAAATCCTAAACCCTAAACCCTAAACTCGAAACACTAAACTATAATTGCTAAAAACTAAACCTTTAATAATAAACCCCTTAAACCCTAAACCTTTAGCCCTAAACCATAAACCCTAAGCCCTAAATTATAATCCACCTTAAAACCTAAGAACTAAACCGTAAACACTAAACCCTAAACAATAAACCCTAAACCCTAAATCTTAAACCCTAAAAATTAAAAAGTAAACCATAAACCATAAATCATAAACCATAAACCCTATACTCAAAACCCTAAACTCTAAACCCTAAACCCTAGAAACTAAACCCTAAACCCTAAAAACTAAACGTTGAATCGTAAACCACATAAATCCTAAACAATAAACCCTAAACCCTAAACCTTAAAACCTAAACCATAAACCCTAAACCCTAAAACCAAAACCCTAAACCATCAAAACTAAAGCCTGAGTACTAAACCCTAAACCCTAAACCTTAAATATTAAAACCAAAACCATAAACCATAAACCATAAATCAATAACCCTAAACCCTAAACCATAAACCGTAAACCCTAAAAAGTAAAAACTTTGAATCATTAACCCCATAAATCCTAAATCATTAGCCCTAAACAATAAACCCTAAACCCTAAGCTCTAAATTGTAATCACTTATCCCTAAACCTTAAACAATTAGACCTAAACCCTAAACCCTAAAGAGTAAAACCTAAACCCTAAGCCCTTAGCAATAAACCTTAAACCATAAACCCTAAATTTTAAACCCTAAACTCTAAACCATAAACTATAAATCCTAAACCCTAAACCCTAAACTCAAAACCATAAACCCTAAACCTTAAACCCTAAACATTAAACCCTAAACCATAAACCATAAACCATAAATTATAAACCCAAAACACTATACTTGAAACCATAAACCCTAAACCCTAAACACTAAACAATAAACCTTGAATCGTAAACCCTATAAACCCTAAACCTTTATCCCTAAACCATAAACCCTAAACCCTGAACCCTAAACCCTAAACCTTGAACCTTAAATATTAAAACTAAAACCATAAACAATAAACCCTAAAACCTAAACCCTAAGCCCTAAACTGTAATCCCTTATACCTAAACCTTAGACCATGAGACCTAAACCCTAAACACTAAAACCTAAACCCTAAACCCTAAATAGTAAAACCTAAACCCTAATCCCTTATCACTAAACCTTAAACCCTTAACCCTAAATTTTAAACCATAAACTGTAAACCATAAACCATAAATCATAAACCCTAAACCCTAAATGGAAAACCCTACACCCTAAACCCTAAACCCTAAACACTAAATCCTAAACCCTAATAACTAAACCTTTAATCGTAAACCCCATAAACCTTTAGCCCTAAATCCTAACACCTAAACCCTAAATCCTAAACTCTAAACCCTAAGCCCTAAGCCCTAAACTATAATCCTATGTCCTAAACCCTAAATCCTAAATCCTATGCCCTAAACCCTAAATCCTATGCCCTAAACCTTAAACCTATAAACCCTAAACATTTATCCCTAAACCATAAACCCTAAACCCTAAACCTTAAACCCTGTAACCTAAACCTTAAACCATAATCCCTAAACCCTAAACACTAAAAACCATACCTGTTATCAAAATTTCACCCCCCCTGGGTAAATTTCGATAACATGCATCAGATTCTCAGGTCCCAGAAAAATTGATTGATTCGGGGCGAAAATTAATGTTTCCAGGGTCCCCTCAGATTTTTTCTAACTCCCCTAGTTGAAGTTGGAAGGAGAAAGCTCTGAGAAAGTGCGGAGAAGGTTGCAGAAAGCAAGTAGTTCGGGCCAGGAAAATTTGTGAAAATCGGCTAAGTCCCAGTCCAGCACAAGTTGGGACAAATGGGACAAAAGTACGCGAACCGCCCGAACCGCCCGAAATGAGTCCAGTCGGCCCACAAAGCATTTGGGACAAGTGGGACGAAAGTACGCGGCGGGCGCGAAATGTCGATTCAGCCGAGAGAGAAAATCGACTAACTGCTGAGAGGGACAGTTCGGGAAACATCTGGGACAAAAAGGCGCGAACCGGCCGAACCGGCCGAAATCAGCACAAAGGGTCCGAAATCACAATGGGACAATCCGGGACAAATGGAGGAAAAGTACGCGAAGGAGCCGAGCCCGAACCAGAAGCTGCAAACATGTCCTCACAAGGGAAAAGGTCAAAAAGTCAAAGTGGGACAGTTTTCGAGGCTGATCCGAACCAATGAGAAGCTGCCACGTAACCAAGCGAAAACCCCACACAAAGGGATATGTCGTCGGGTCGTCCAAACCCGACGCACAAAGGAGCACTAAGCATTTCATACATCGGGATGAAACACGACGGAGAAACAGGGCACAAGAAGATGTCGGCAAGGCCGTTGAACCAACCAGATCACCCACGAAATGTCTCGGAGGGGTTGGAAAGCCCGACGTCACAAAGTCAAATCAGCAAGTTTTAAAGGGTCAGCCCGAACCAAGTGGGATAGTGCCATGGGGTGAAAACAGTAAAGTTGAGCCACCTCCCAAACCTGATGCAAATTTCAAAGGAGAATCCCGAACCCGATGGAGGAGAGAGACCTTTCTCATCCAATCAGAGCCTGCCACGTGTCATCCAGGTGGCAAATGCGCGGGAAAATATTTTCAAAATCTGTTTTCACCTGTTCCGTGCCCTAATTCTTCAGATCGCCATAACTTTCGATCCAGAGCTCAGATTTACACGTTCTTTATATCAACGGAAAGCTGGTGAAATTCTCTACACGATTCTGGGATCTAATCTCTAGTTTTGGTGTAGTATGAGAGAGAGAAAATCGAGAAACAGCTCTGACGCGTGTTCATGGCCAGAAAGTGACATTCTCAGCGACCAGATTTAATGCAGAATGGGTCAGCATTCTCCTGTAATCTGGTCAAGGTAATAGGGTATGGATTTTTAAGGTCCCCCATGAAATGATTTAAAATGCAACCTGGAGGTGGTCATGGAGGAGATGGGCTTGCACGTTTTCCTACGTTTCTGTCCTTCTGTGCTCGATTCTTCCTATGCATATTGTAAAAGCCAGATTTGGCTCATTTTAAAAAAAGAGTTGTTCATTCTTTTTGCTCGGCCCTCCCTTCTTTTCTTCTCTAGGGTTGAAAATGGAGTTCGAACCTCCTCCCTGCTCTGTAATGGCATGCTTTTTGCCTCTTATTAATGGAATGATGTTCTATGCAAACTTCTGGAGCAACAAAACGTGTTTTGTGATGCATTTGTCCATCCTTCCTCGTTTTTGCTTGTTCTCTTCTTGCCTCTCTTCATTGCAGGTATTTGTGCATGTTTGAATGTTCATTGCAGGTCTGGAGCTGTGTTCATGGAGTTTTGGGACATTTTCTGTGTGAAATCTATCCTTGGGCCTGTGATGCATCTGTCCATCCTTCCCATTGCTCACCTCTCTTTGTCCCATGGCAGTTTTGATAGATGTCCAACATTCTCCTTTTTTGGTGTATCACCATTTTAGTGTAGGCTTTTGTTGTTTTTCCCTTCTCTCTCTCTCTCTTTCTCCTTGGCATGGTTAGATTAGGATTAGATTAGGTTGCCTGCACTGGAATAGCTTGTGGCAGGTAGTTTAGGAGCAGGAACCAGCCTTCTCTGGAGATTTCTCTCTCGGTTTTACAAGTCCCACGCTTGGAGAGAGGTTTCCATGTTGTGCAATCACACTGGATGCCTGAACATCAACCTAGAAGTCTGATGTGCATCCAGGGGTGCTGTGATTTTGCACTCAACAGTTTTGGCACGCCCGGTGGGACCTTAGAGGTCTTTCACTTCATCTTTTGCAGGTTGATGTGTTCCTGTGAAGATTTCAGCCTTTGGAGGCACTTTGCAAACACATCTGGCGACTCCATCTGGTCAACAACCATCTCTGAAGTTGCAGACCTTCCTTTCCATTCATTTCCATCCATTTTTCATTCATCCTTCTTTCCATCCCTTTCATTCTTTTCCATTCCATGAAGTTGTGCAACCATGACTTCATTTCCATCATGGAACTCACATTTACAACAACAACAGTATTTTCCACTTCCAACATGTTTTACAAATCCTCCAGATCAGCATGCATACTCATATGAACAGCAGTGCCAAAGTCAGTTTGGCAATGAAGCTTCCCAAGAGCAAGAGTATGCATACAATGAAGACCATCAGATCCAAGATGCTAGTCTGTTGGAGAAAATCCAAAAGATGGAGGTGGGGATGGTGCAGTCCAGGGATCAAGCACAAATGAAAGCTTTTGGAATCGGTTATGGAGCACCCTGTCCATGGGTGGGACCTTTTCCAAGGCACTACAGCCCTCAGGAGAAGCTGGACTTCATGATAAAGATGCTACCCCAACTTGCACAATGGACACCAGAGATAGAGGCCTACAGACTTGTTGTTGAACAACCTTGTCAATGGGTAAGTTCTACACCATCATCTGGGTTTTTCCTCTTTCCATTACTCAAGCAGCACCATCTCATTTAAACTCCCCATCTGCTATCCCATGTGTTGAATCCATCCCTCCATCCCCTAGTCTTCCACCCCATCTCGATTCTTCTTTCCTTTTCCCTTCCAAACAGTCATCCCCTCCACAAGAGCTAACAGAAATACCCCCTCCTCCAAAGAAACAAGAGGTTTCACCTCCTCCACCACCACAAAAAATTGTCAAATCAGTGGAGTTTCAACCTATCCCTCCTTTTGCATTCCCAATTCCATGTGGGGAAGAAGAAATTGAAAAAATCAGTCATCAAGGACAACAAGAGGAAGAGCCCAAAAGAAAAGAAGTGACAGACAGTCTGAAGAGTTGGGCTCTTAGATTTGGGATGACAAAGATCCCCTTGATGGTTAAGCCTACAGAAGAGGCTGAGGTTGAACAAATGGTGGTGAGGACTGATTTTGTTGGAGAAGAAGATCTTGCAGTCCCAACTTGTCCTCTAGAGCAACAAATTGAAGAGTTTGACTTGACAAACTTCATGCTGGAGGAGGAGTTCAATCAAGAGCAAGATTCTCTTCAAACATTGGAGGAAGGAGAAGCTGCTCCAAATCCAAAAGAAGAGGAGAACATTCTAGCTGTGGGGGAGAAAAATGCAGATCCAAGGGCTTTGAGCACAAAGCAGGTTACAGAAGAACCTTCAGTTCTTCTTTCCACTTCATCTCTCTCAAGTTCTAGTACTAAAAAGGAGTTTGATCTCTCAAACTCAATATTGGAGAGTGAAGGAAACCATGGTGGTCAAGTTGCAGATCAAGAGGACACCATGGAGGAAGTTGAAAATGAGCAGCAGGACAGCAATGAGGTAGTTTACCTATCAGATTTGGAGGACTGTTTTGATGGAGAAGAGCCGGTTGAGCTTTCACCTTTCTCTCTTTCATCATCCACATTCCAAACACTGGAGCCTGCTGCCATGAAGGAGAACTTTCATTTACAGCAGCCTACATCTTATAACACCCCTTTGGAATCAAAATTGGAAGATTCTAATCTTCCCTATTCTTCATTAGAGGAAGAGAAAGGACAGAAGAATTTCACCATTTCTTCCACATCATCCATTCAAGAGGGTCTATAAGAAGACTCCATTCTTGGATTTGAAAATCACAGCAATGGGCATACTCAAAGGACCATACCTTGCCCAATCAGGTATTTGGCTTCATTGGAGCCAAAGGAGAAGCCATAACCAGTCATGCTTGCTTCTGAGCATGAGGATGAGCTACAAAGTACCAAGGATCAGCTGCCATACCTCTCCAATCCAAATGCAGAGCAACTAAAAGAGGTATTGGATTTTTCAGTTGATACCTTGATGATTTGGATAGAAGACCAGCTTCTTGTTGATTTTCCATCCATCCAAACAGCCATGATCAGTGCCAAATCAATTGTGTGGCTGCCAATTTTGAAGAAAGGAAGCTATTTCTCACAACCAGTTGCAGGGTTTGTTTAGCTTGCCTTTGCTTCTAGCTAGAGTAGAGTAGGTAGATTTTCTTTCAGTAGAAGAAGTGCTTGTGCACACTCTACATGTTCCATTTGGAGCATGTATGATTTTCAGTTCTGTACATAGTTTTGGTGTTGCTGGTTTTGCTCTGGCATAGTTCATTTCAGTGGTTTTGGTGAGAAAAACTCCATGCCCGGTGGTTTCCAAGTGGCTCAGAGGGGAGATTTTCAAGTTCAGATCAGTTTTTAAGCTTGCTTATGACTCCATGCCCGATGGATTGCTTCAGGCTATTGTTCTTTTCATCTAGCAGGTAGATGACCCCACTGAGTCGCCAAACTATTGTCAAAATTTCACCCCCCCTAGGTAATTTTGATAACATGCATCAGAATATTCAAGTCCCAGGCACATTGATTGATTCAGAGCAAACATCATGTTTCTGAGGTTTTCTCAGATATTTTTCTAACTCTCCTATCTAGGTAGTTAGGAGCAAGCTCTGAGAAAATGCGGGAAAAAGGTTGCAGAAGGCAAGAAGGTTGATCCAGAAAAAATGGTGAAAATCAGCTAAGTCCTAGTCCTAGGAGCAATTCGGACATCTGGGACAAAAAGGCTCGGATCGGCCGAAAATCCTCCAAGCGGCCCAAATAGCAACAGGGACATCTGGGACAAAAGTACGCAGTGGGCACGAAATGCCAGTTCGATTGAGAGAAAATCGACTAACTGCTGAGAGGGATAGTTCGGGACATCTGGGACAAAAAGGGCGCGAACCGGTTGAACCGGGTGAAATCATCACAAACGGTCTGAAACACAATGGGACAAGCGGGCCACGAGTACGGGAACCAACCGAACCAGGTGAAAAAGGTCGAGGCAGTCCAAAGCAAAGTGGGACATTTGGGACAAATGGACGTGAACCGGCCGGTTCACGCAAAATCAGCACAAGGAGCACTAAGCATTTGGGACATCCGGGACGAAAAGACGTGAAGGGCGCGAAAGAGCCGGCAGGGCCGAGAACCAACCAGATCACGCCATGTGTCTCAAGGAGAAACGTCAAAAGTCAAAGGGCAAGTTTTAAAGGGTCAGCCCAAACCAATGGGATAGTGCCACGTGTCCCAGTAAAGGGCCCCACAAGGAAATTTCAAAGGAAATCCCGTGAAAGACGGAGGAGAGAGAATTTCTCATCCAATCAGACCCTGCCACATGTCATCCAGGTGGCAGAGCGCGGAAAATATTTCAAAATCCGTTTTCTTTTCACCTATTTTGTGCCCTAATTCTTCAGATCACCATAAATTTCGATCCAGAGCTCAGATTTGCACGTTCTTTATATCAACGGAAAGCTGGTGAAATTCTCTACACGATTCTGGGATCAATCTCGAGTTTTGGTAGAGTCTGAAGAGATAAAATCGAAAAAAGGTTCTGACACGTGTTCATGGCCAGAAATGACATTCCAACGACCAGATTTAATGCAGAATGGGTCACATTCTCCTGTGATCTGGTCAAGGTAACAGGGTATGGGTTTGTAAGGTCCCCCATGCCAATTTAATGCACCTGCAGTCATGAGGAATGGGCTTACATGTTTTCCTACGTTTCTGTCCCCTGGGCTCGACCCATGCAATGTAAAAGCCAGATTTGGCTCATTTTAAAAAAAAGTTGTTCATTCTTTTTGCTCTACCCTCCCTTCTTTTATTCTCTAGGGTTGAAAATGGAGTTCGAACCTCCTCCCTACTCTGTAATGGCATTTTTTTCCTTTTACTAATGGAATGATGTTCTATGCAAACTTCTGGAGCAACAAAACGTGGTTTTGTGATGCATCTGTCCATCCTTCCTCGTTTTTGCTTGTTCTCTTCTTGCCTCTCTTCATTGCATGTATTTGTGCATGTTTGATTGTTCGTTGTAGGTTTGGAGCTGTGTTCATGGAGTTTTGGGATATTTTCTATGTGAAATCTATCCTTGGGCCTGTGATGCATCTGTCCATCCTTCCCATTGCTCACCTCTCTTTCTCCCATGGCAGTTTTGATAGATGTCGAACATTCTCCTTTTCTGGTGTATCACCGTTTTAGTGCAGGCTTTTGTTGTTTTTTCCCTTCTCTCTCTCTCTCTCTGTCTCCTTGGCATGGTTAGATTAGGATTAGATTAGCTTGCCTGCACTGGAATAGCTTGTGGCAGGTAGTTTAGGAGCAGGAACCAGCCTTCTCTGGAGATTCCTCTCTCGGTTCTACAAGTCCCACACTTGGAGAGAGGTTTCCATGTTGTGCAATCACACTGGATGCCTGAACATCAACCTAGAAGCCTGATGTGCATCCAGGGGTGCTGTGATTTTGCACTAACAGAATCTTAGCAATAAATTTCATCAGGTCTCCTGGTAACACTCTCACTGTCACATAGTCGATTTTGTTAAAAAATATCTTGAAGGAGAATCCCAAATTTGAGGATGCATTCGGTACTGAATAGATAACAACATAGTTGGAAAACCTGCTTGTTGGAAGTGCTCAAAAAGGCTTCTGCCATACTACAACATGCCCGCCTCCTAGCCAATTACTGTTGCAGGCTGTTGCTATGGATTCCCGACCAGAACACACCTCGCAACACCCAAAGAAAGTGGAGGTAACACGCCTACCTCACTAGCTGGTAGCTGTGCGTGGCCAACAAAAGAAAACAACACTCCTTCTTCCCCCAAAATGCATCAGGAACAACATAAAACCATGTCCAAGATCTGCGCACCAGCATAAGGCATGAGGAGGTTTCATTGCGGCCAGTGAAGACAAAAAGAGATGCACCCAGGAGGAACCATGAGGAAAAATGCATTGACAGACAAGATTTTGATGGCCTCTCAACCACTCCACACGCAGTCCAACAAAAGGAAATCTCACGCAGTCAGAGAAGGATAATGCAAGCAGTGAACAAGAAACATAGAAGATTTACAAATCAGGATTAATAAATGAAGTGTGGCCACCAGCAAGGAGTCCAACACGTCTAGTAAAAGGAGTTAATGAAGTGGCAGGTGGCCATCAAAGTTACCCCCATAATTTCCAATAAAAAAGTTTAATCACCTCCACAATGGATATTTCATAGAAATGATTTAGCGTAATCCTTGCAAATCAATTTTTTTGTTGTATTTATAATTTTCGTGTTCCTTGTAAATTCCATATCATGTTTCATTTATTCCATGTTGAAAAAGACAATGAATCTACACCCTGTACTGTATGGGAACATACAAAATTTTTATGCACACTGTTCATGTATGTATTATGCAAACTAAATTTGATGGTTGACCCTTTCTGAAATGATTTTATGATGGTTATTCAACCAACATCTCCCTTCATAGTACTATATTTTTAATGTTCGAATTTGAGAGTTTTTTTCATGTTTAGGTGTATCTATTGTGCTACAATAAATTACCCCCTTTAAACCTAACATCCATTAGCTTTCCAATGTTGAACTTTATAGATATCCTTATCTTAAATGAGGCGTAATATTAAGACACAGATACAATTATAACAATGAAAAATACAATCATATGCTCAGAACCTAAGATTCAATAGATTCCAATAGAACTCTTTTTAACAAACGACATTAAGCAGTCCATAGATCGAAGGAACGACAGACGAAAGAAGAAGAAAGGATGCTAAAAAAAATAACTTCGCAACCAGGTTAAAATTCACCTAACGATAGAAAAGGAAGCTCAATTCAGCATTCAATGACACGCAATAGGACAAGGACATAACCGCGAAAGTTGATGCCGAACAGGGAATTACATTCTCCTCGCCTTAAGAAAGCATCGTCCTCGATGCGACATAACACAGCGGAAAAGAAATGGTTTGCAACAAAGAACAGATAAAGGAGAGAGTACACCCTATGGTTAAAATTTTAGTTGATTAAAGCACGGTCACAAGGTAGCCTTAGGAACATTGGGTAGAAATTTTAACTTTCAAGGTTTTGTGAAGATTGGCAGTTCACTCTTATTTATTATTTCATTAGTCTCTTTCCGTTAACATTATTCTTAGTTTAATTTCTTTTAAAATTTCATCCTTGAAGAGTTTTGGTTTATTCCTTATTGTGGGTGCCCAACATGAACTGCTAACACAACACGCTATCAGGTTCAAAAAGACACTACAGATTCACAAGCACACAAGTATATACTTCATGATTGTATTACACCACAAAAGGTTACTCAAATACAGAATAGAATAGGCACAGTCCACATAACATAGTACTGGTCACACAACCATGACTGAAAATTATACTACTTGAACAAGGTGTACTACGATTTCTAGGCATGTCCTCAATTTGCATCGATGAAAAATTTACATAGCACCAAACAAATGCTATAGGTACATAGTGTCCACAAGGGAATCAATGACATATCCACAACATGACAACACATATTCGTCTGACATGAGTAACACATACATCAAAGACCACTACCAAAACATCACAATAACTCAACATATATCCCGAAACATCAACCATACACACAAATATCTTATGCCTCCCTCAAGGAGGCCGGTTGACCCTATGGACCAAGACGCATAGAGTTAGAACACTCCTAACCAAAGTGACATAATAACGCGTGGTTCAACAACCCACTAGTTATATGTAACTCCTTGGGGTGTAACCCCATACAATGAAGCGGGTCCTTAGGTCCAACCATTCCGTGGTGCATCCCATGACCCTATTCCACACATCATGACAAAAGAACCAGCACAACAATCCAATCTAAGTGCCAAGTGGCAAAGTACAAGGCTTGGGCAAGGCGGTAAAAATTCCAAATTTAAAAGAAGACCCAAAATCAAGCAAAATAAATGGCCAAATAGCCATAGTTAGTATCAAAATCCACATGTTAGTGCCATAAACCAAGGAAATGCCCAAAATTGTAAAGCATGGCAATCAAGAAAAGCTGCTAGTCCTTACAAAATAAGTAAAAATCTCAATTTACAAATAAAATCAACTTATAACAATGTCACATTACGATAACTGTGTGGCCTTATCTGGCCACCAAAGGGGTACTCAACAAGTTGCTAGCACTCGGAACATCGAGCCTCAGCTCGTAAAATACATATCAATAATACAACTGTCATCCTCTATCTGAATCATCCCACCACCACTTCGACAAGGCTAAACATAGTCATAGTTACACTTAGGTTGCATACATACAACCACATAGGGAGAGAGGAAAGAATCACAGGTTGTTATCTACTAAACCAAATTTTGGTTCAAATTATTGACCCATGGTACACCATTCCTCACTCTCAACATACACTTCTACCGATTTCCCTCAGGGTCGGTTAGTGTAAGGTTCACAACATAACATGTAACTACATCACTAACACAATGGTGATACATATACAAGGCAGATCACAATCATACATTCACCGGGTGTAACACATCACTTTACCACATTTTACACCCAAAGTGCAATCACCATACGATAGGGTTCATACACTCACCGTATGACCCTAAATCACAACATGAAGCATTACATATTTGCACAAATCATACATACGATGAACATAGTACATCACAACATAACCTCCATTCCTACATAACAAGGTGTTACTGTCGACACTAAAATTTTCCTCCTTAATTTCTATTTCATTAATGTATGTATTAGGAATAGGATGTTGTTAAGTATAATTAGTAGTAGCGCCCGATAGAAGATAATGGCGCTGCCAGTACGACGCCGCCAATAATGTACAGTACGGTAATAGTTAAAAGTACAATAGGAATGTTGTGGTAAAAAGTAAATATTTGACGTAAGTGGTCGGGTAATGTTAAAATGTCAAAGTTTGGGTAAGTAGAGAAGTAGGGTCTACATGATTAGGAATTAGAAATATTATATTGGTAATAAGGACAAGGAGTGAGGTCATAAATATTTTGTGTATTTTATTTGTAAAAAGTCTGAAAATGTGGAACCCATGTGAAATGATAAGGTTTATCTTATCTTAAAAGATAAGCTTACATGTACAGATAAGAGTTAAGGTATGGAATATGATTCGTCAGAGTGGATTTCTTATCCTATCTTAGAGATAAGATGGATAAGCCTAGAAGTTCTATAAATAGAGAGGCCACCCCCCTCATTTAGCATAGAAGGAAGTAGTGAGAAATATTGTATGGAAGTGTGTAAAGGAAGCCATCAGTTTAAGGTGTGTTGAAGAAGCCATTAAGAGGTGTAATTGTAAAGTTTCTCCCATAGTATTGTGTGGAAGGCAAGTGAAGTCAATAACACACTTGAAGTACCTCATGGTGAGATTGTAACAATTTCATGTTAATATTATAATTTACTTTTATATTTCAGATTTGTCATCATTCCTCTTATCATATAGTCGATGGTATTCTTGTGTTATGTTTGTTGTTTTTTTTTCCAGATTACATCCCAAAACTAAAGGCTGTGCATTAGTAAATAATCATAGCACGAGGAGTTCCCAGTGAAGAATTATCATAGTGTGCCAGATTGGTGATGACATTTTGGTTCCGTTGCCGGGACCATTCCTCGTTGGTGGATTTTCTGGAGAGATATTCCCACTTAGTCAAAAATCAATTGGAGGGTAACCTTGTTTTTACTGTGCATAGTAGTTACCATGGTAAAGTCATTTTTGCCATGAATAGTAGTAGTTACCATGGTAAAGTCATTTTTGCTGTGAATAGTATTTATCCACAGTAAAGTCACTTTTTACCGTGAATAGTATTTACCACAGTAACTTCACTTTTTACTGTGAATAGTGTTTTACCACAGTAAAGTCAGTCAGTTTTTACCGCAATAAGTCAAGTCAAGTTTTACCATAGTTTACCGTGGTCATTTCTTTTTTACTGTAGAAAGGTGTAAAGTCACTTTCTATTATAGTGATTCCAATTATTTGTGCACATAAGTCTTGTTGATTGTACTTGTGGGTTGGTATTTCACGGTGGTTACTTTTGAAAATGGGGAAGATCCTTTTTTTTTTTTCAGCCCAATCTAATGAGATGCTTCCTCTTTCATTCAAGAGTTTAAACGATCTTATTTGTAATGGCCTTATAAGAAGGGAACAATGGACTGAATTTTTTCCTACCTTTTTGGATGGCTCAACACTTAGGTGGTTTGAAACACTAGGTGATAATGTGAAAAAATCATGGATTTATTAACTGAAAGTTTTCTTGAAGAATTTGGTGAACAACAGAAATATGCATATCTCATGATCGAGATCACAAAGCTATCCCAAGGAGAGAAGGAGAAGATAAGGGATTATCATGCTCGTGTTCTAGAGCTAAGGAGGAAGCTCGATGCCCAGATCCGGAAGAAGGAAGGATAGCGGATGGGTTGATGAATGGCGTGGATAATCTCCTCTGTAAGCACTTCATTCTTGGGATGAAGCCAGAGATCAGACAACGAGTGAAGTATGACCGACCCCAGCTACCATTGAACAAGCAAAAGAGAGATTGCAAGAAGGCAAGAAGAAAGCATGGAAGAGGAGCCCAAAGAAATTGTTGCTAAAGTAGAGCCTACACCAGCACCTTTGGTCCAGAATCCACAACCACTCCCGGTGAGCACAAATATTTCTCCTACACATCTACTGAGTATGAAGATCTGCTCAAAAAGATGGGTCAGTTAACTATTAATCTTCTTCAAGGAAAAGAATTTAGTTCTCAGGGAGGAGATAGAGGTCCAAAAAAAAATATTTCTGAAGTTGTATGTTATGGTTGTTATAAAAAGGGTCATTATAAGTATAATTGTCCAGATAGAGCTTCTACATCTGGTACAAGAGATAATGATAAAGGAAAAAGCACCTGTGAATTCTTTTGATGTAGTAGATAAGAGCAGAAATAATGAAGTAGATGTGATGTGTAACAAAAAAAAAGAAAGAAAAAAATAATCAAGATGGAAATGATCCTAAGAAGATGAAAGGAGAAACTAGTAAGAAACATAGGAGAAGAAAGTTGGGTTGGGTGTGCAGGAGGATTTTCTGATTTCACAGGGGCAAGGACCATACTCCATCTTGGAAGATCTGTCCAAAAGGCCTGCAAATATTACATATGGTCAACTTGGCTATGTCTTCTGAGAAGAGCGGGAGCTGCGAAGTGGACTCAATGCTCGATGAAGGAAGGAGGTTGAGGTCCCTATTTTGGAGGCAGAGGCAGATCCCTATGCTCCACAAGCTGAGGTATTATGTAATGGTATTTCAATTCATGATGTCTTAGTTGATGGAGGTGCTGCAGTTAATGTAATGACCGAGTCTGTAATGTAATGAATATGTTGGGTTTAAAAATTGATCGCCCTTCAACACTTATGTTAATGTCATTAAATAAGGGGAAAAAAAAACCAGAAGGTGTAGTTTCAAATGTGGCAATATCTGTTATGGGTGTTGTATGTGTGGTAGACTTTCAGGTGATGAAAAATGGTATTGTTGCGTGCCCCAATGTTGCTGGGAAGACCATGGCTAAGGAGAGTTCATGCAAGAAACTACTGGAATGAAGGTTCATGACACTTGGACGTGGTAGAGAGAGAGGTGAAGATAAAAAATGATCCCTCGACATCATAAGGCAGAAACTGTGGATTCAAGTGATGAAACTGATGATTGGACATCCTCTGATTACTCTAGTACCAGTGAAGTGGACACTGAAGATGAAGAAAGTGAGGTTGATGTTTCAGTCATGGATATCCTTCCAGTCACACCAACTCATGACCCCATAAAATTATCTGAAGAAGAAGTTGATGATCGTCTCCAACAAATAAAGATTGGTGATGCTGTGATGGAGATGGAGAGTGAGAAGGAATCCTACCTCCAGCTCTTTCGAAGGTACATACACCTATTCACTTTTGATTACAAGGAACTCCATCAAGTAAGTTGGGTAGAACATTCTATTGAGCTGGTAGATGGTGCTAAGCCCATAAAGCAAATGCCATATAGAATGAATCCTAATTTTTCCAAGACTGTAAAAGAAGAAATAGATAAGTTGCTTGATGCAGGATTCATATTTGCTGTGGAGAATTCAGAATGGGTTTCTCCCATTGTGATCTCAATAAAAAAGAATGGGAAGCTACGCATTTGTGTTGATTACAGGAAGCTCAATAAGGCAACAAAGAAGGATCATTACCCTCTTCCATTTTCAGATCAGATCTTGGACGAAGTAGCTTGCCAGGAGTGCTATAGTTTTGCTGATGGATATAGCGGCTACAACCAAGTTCGTATAGCAGAGAAAGATCAGCTGAAGACCACGTTCACCACTCCTTGGGGAACGTTTTTTTATAGAGTTATGCCTTTTGGGTTGTGTAATGCTCCAGCAACATTCCAACATTTGATGAATAGGGTGTTTGAACCCTACATTGGGAACTTCATCAGAGTATTTCTGGATGATTTTTTACATCTATGGGAGCAAGTTGGACCACCTGCACCAGATGGAGACAACATTTCAAAGGTTAGATGAAGCACAAGCCTCACTAAACCCTACAAAGTGTGTCTTTGGATGTTCTAAAGGTGTTTTGTTAGGGCATGTTGTATCCCAGAGATGGTATTGGTACTGATCCTGATAAAGTTTCAAAAATCAAAGATTACCATTTCCTATGAATAGAAGTAAGTTGAGATCATTTTTAGGCCATGTGGGTTACTATAGAAGGTTCATCAAGAATTTCTCAAAGATTGCACAGCCACTAACCCAGTTCTTGAAGAAGGATGTTACTTATGAACCAGGAAAAAAAGGCGCATGAAGCTTTTGAAAACTGAAGGAAGCCCTGGTGTCTTCACCTGTTTTAAAGAATCCAGATTGGAGCAAGCCATTCATTGTGTACACTGATGCCTCAGATGCAGCACTAGGAAGTACTTTGAGCCAAAAGGATGAAAATGGGAATGAACATCCAATTTACTTTGGGAGCAGACAAATGAGAGCAGTGCTGAGGTAAATTATACTAAACTGAAAAAGAGGCTCTGGCTATCATTTTTGCTGTAAAAGAAGTTTAGAAATTACTTGCTAGGGAAAAAATTTAGTAGTTGTAACAGATCATCAGGCTCTAAAATATATATGTAAATAAGCCTAACCCATCAGGGAGATAGCAAGATGGATAATTTTTGCTACAACAAGAATTTGAATTTGATATTATAGATAGGCCAGGAAAGAAGCATGTCAATGCAGATGCACTCTCTCGAGCCTATGATGGTTTAGGATCATCTTGTGATGATGATGATTTCCCCGATGCAGCATTGTTATCCCTTGACACAATCCCTAGTGAATACATAGATATTTGGAATTATCTGAATGAATTCAAGTTTCCTGATGGTGCCAATGCAAAGACTAAGAAAGATTACTCAAAGCCAGTCATCCCATATTCTATTCTGCATGGAGTATTATTTCGAATAGGACCTGATGGACAGTACAAGAGGGGCAGTTGGACGTGATCAAGGGAAGGAACTGCTAGAAAAATTCCACAATGGTACATGTGGAGGGCACTTCTCTGGACAACTTATAGCAAGAAGAATCTTGGATGCAGGTTATCACTGGCCCACTCTTTTTAAAGATTTGTTATAATTATTGTAAGACATGTGATATTTGTCAAACACATGGTAACCGTAAGACTTCATCAGCTCCATTATGCCCTATTCTTCCACTTGGTCCCTTTGAAAAGTGGGGAATAGACATTGTAGGTCCACTTCCAACTACCCCACGCCAAAATAAGTATATTGTAGTTGCCACAGATTATTTAACCAAGTGGGTTGAAGCTAGGCCATTGAAAAAAACTTCCATGGATGAAGTGGCAAGGTTCATATATGAACGCATTGTCACCAGATTTGGTTGTCCATTAGAAATTGTAACAGATCAAGGAAGCCACTTCATTAATGAGGTGGTAGAAGCCCTAGTCAATAAGTTTTCTATTAAGCACAGGAAGGCAAACAACATACAAGCCAAGCACAAATGGACAGGTGGAACGAACAAATTTTTGTGTGTGTGTCAAATTCTAGCAAAAGATGCAGCCTTGCAGGTACATAAATGGGATAAAAGGATTCATGCAGCATTTTGTGGGCATATAGGGCAACATCAAAGTCAGCAACAGGATACTCCCCATTTCAGTTGGCTTATGGCATTGATCCAGTTCTTCCTATTGAGTTTGATATTCCCACTGTGAGAGTTATGAAAAATGAAAGGATGGATGAAAGTGATTCAGTAAAAGAAAGGTTGGTACATCTTCATTTGCTAGAGGAAATGAGGGAAATAGCAAAGGATACAAGCTATAAGAAGAAAATGAAGCAGAAGGAAATACTTTGATCAAAAGATCCGTGGTCTCCATTTCATGTGAATGACTTGGTTCTAGTATATGATTCCAGATACAAAAAAAGAAGACAGAGAAAATTTCTTCCAAAATGGATGGGGCCCTAAAAAATAGCAGCTGTGCATGAAAATGGTACGTACCGACTGGAGGAATTGGATGGCACTCCCATTACGAAATGGGTCAACCACGACAAGTTGAAGATTTTCCAAGCACCAGAATAGTCTACTCCGAGAGGAGGAGTAGAAGCTAGGAAGGGGGAAGAAGATGTCGACACTAAAATTTTCCTCCGTAATTTCTATTTCATTAATGTATGTATTAGGAATAGGATGTTGTTAAGTATAATTAGTAGTAGCGTCTGATAGAAGATAATAACGGCGCCGTCAGTACGGTGCCGCCACCAATAATGTAGGAGTACGGTAACAGTCAAAGTACAATAGGAATGTTGTAAAAAAGTAAATATTTGTCGTAAGTGGTCCGGTAATGTTAAAATGTCAAAGTTTGGGTAAGTAGAGAAGTAGGGTCTACATGATTAGGAATTAGAAATATTATATTGGTAATAAGGACAAGGAGTGAGGTCATAAATATTTTGTGTATTTTATTTGTAAAAAGTCTAAAAATGTGGAACCCATGTGAAATGATAAGGTTTATCTTCTCTTAAAAGATAAGCTTACATGTACAGATAAGAGTTAAGGTATGGAATATGATTCGTCAGAGTGGATTTCTATCCTATCTTAGAGATAAGATGGATAAGCCTGGAAGTTCTATAAATAGAGAGGCCACCCCCCTCATTTAGCATAGAAGGAAGTAGTGAGAAATATTGTAGAAGTGTGTAAAGGAAGCCATCAGTTTAAAGGTGTGTTGAAGAAGCCATTAAGAGGTGTAATTGTAAAGTTTCTCCCATAGTCTTGGTGAAGGCAAGTGAAGTGAAGTCAATAACACTTGAAGTACCTCATGGGTGAGATTGTAACAATTTCATGTTAATATTATAATTTACTTTTTGATATTTCAGATTTTTCATCATTCTGTCTTATCATAGTCGATGGTATTTCTTGTGTTATGTTTGTTGTTTTGTTTCCAGATTACATCCACCAAAAACTAAAGGCTGTGCATTAGTAAATAATCATAGCACGAGGAGTTCCCAGTGAAGAATTATCATAGTGTGCCGGATTGGTGATAACATCAATCTAGTCATACAACACATTAATACACCTACATATCACAATATGTCACAATGTTCCAACAATATGTCATCCACATTATAATTCTTTTCACACATCACAAGTAGTAATTCACACATGAACTCTTCATAGAATCCACAAGAAAGAGAGAGAATACTCCCATCCCCAGCACATCAATATGATAACAAATACGCACTGAGTGACATACACATCACGTGCGTTCAATATCACAATTACGACAATATCACATCACGCTCATACCACATTACTCTTCCAATATAAAATCATCATCATGCAATACCATCATCTCCATGAAACAATATCATGTAACACCATCACCATCATGTAACATCACCATACAACACCAATCCGGCCCATAGGTTCGAGAGCATGAACCTACGCTCTGATACCAAGTGAAGCGACCCAAAAATTCACACACGAACAACACAGTAAAAGACATGATAATTTTTTTTTTTGACATCTTCGACACATAACACGACACAACACAACATGTCGTCACAAAGTTACAACCAACTCTGGGAACCACTTTTACGGGGATGACCACAAGGGTCGGCACGGAAATGTTCACACCCAAAAGGATAATACACTTTTCTTTTTTGAAAGAACAAAACATAGAAGTCCAACCACATGACACTCTCACAGCTAGGGCAAGCCACAGTAAGAAATGATTGAAGGTTATTTATTTTGATAAAAACCCTTTAACTCAACTCATGACTTATGTTTTCAGAAAGATTCAATATATGATTCGCACAAATTCATCTTATCTTACCAACTGAGTTATTTTCTTATACACTGTAGAGTAGTTCACTTAAAGTCTTCTCCTACTTGCTAAATCTTATTATCTTCCAGAAACTAACCATTGTTTTCCCTTAAGCTTGTTTAAGAGTTCACCCAAAAGGGGTAGTGTTCACTAGTTTAGCTAGGGATATCAATTTATAAAATTTTACTTTACAAGGATAGTTTCACCTTTTGATATTTCAGGAATCTTGTTCTCAAGTAAGTCATCTCTACATTAATTTATCTGAATATATATATATATATAATTTTTTAAACTTCTATAAGGGTTAACCACTCCATTTAATTTTACTTATATCACATCATTACAAGGTGTCAGAGAGTTTTGACTTAACACTTTATTCTCAAAATCAAGGTTTTACAATACTTATGCCAATGTAATGATTGAATATCATTTCTCACCAAGGTAAGTTACTAGTCTAACAACAAAAGGGAAAGAAACACTTCACCACGTAGTTTTTTCCAAACATACCAAGACAAGAGATCTTCTAAACTCCTTGCAAGCAAAGTTACAAAATTTACAACGCATTGAACTTTCTACAAAGAACTTCATAATTTGAACTGATGAAACTTTTTTTTTACAATCTACTCTCACAAAATTGAACTTTCCTTTAAATTTACACTCGCATTTACGTTTAATTTTACCACTCTTTTCCTTTTATCTACTCGCATAATCCATCTGCACAAATATTTATTAGAGTCAGTTCGCTAGAACTGAGCATGATAAGATATAAACCTCACCTAATAATTTATGCCATCTAGCATTTAAATAAATGAAAGTTTGCAATACTCCTTATCAAATAAATTTCTAACATACATTTAAAACTTAACTGCACATCTCATGATAATACATTTCATACTCATTAATGTTCACTTCCTTAAGATCTGCTTACATAAGACACAATTCCAAGTGACTAGATATACAACCTTAACCATGCAATCAATCATACTTAAATTACAGTAATAATAATAACGCTCACCTAATACCCTCGACCTACTTCACATATATAAGTATCCAACAATATTATCTTTCAATTAAATAAAAGCACCAACGACATTAAGTTTATATAATAAATACAAGTATCAATCAATCTTATATTATTATTCATCGATATTACCCAAGTATCAAACCTTCATAGATAATCAGTGATATGTAAGTATAATTTGGATATTTATCTCACAATTTTAAGAATATACTTATGTTAACAAAGATTCCACCAATCCACAAGTTCATATATTATTTAGGTATCCTTTTGGTTGCTTATTCCATGTCTTTATATGTTTCTATTAGTATAAGGGTCCAACTCATTGGAATGAGCTACGATTAACGACATTGTCATGTTTTGCTAATATGTCAAAGATACATTTGACTAACTAAGATAAGTAAGCGCAGTCCAAGCCACTATAAATACAAGTACCAACATTATCTCAACTCCCAGTTGAGATGCAAGTATCAAATTTTAGCTAACATAATAATCATCATAAATACCAGAAAATATTCCATTCGTTAACCAAGTATTGAAATAACATATTTATCCTTACTGGTTACCTGATAACATAATAAATCCTGTTATATAATTCAACCTCCACTTGCATACACCAATTTATGGGTATTAATTATTGTTATATAAAAATGAAATTAGATAATTTCAGGTGGACTTATATCCTTACTGGCATACATGGTATGCACAGTCCCATTATGGTAGCTATGAACTTTACTTGAGGCTGTGCATGAATCCATTTTAGGGTAATTATCTTAACTTCCCTATTCATCTGTTTTTCTACCAAACGTCTATCGACAAGCTTCAAGGTCAAGTATAAGATAAATTTATAATTTCATATTTTAGGCATTGTCTAAATTCATATGCATGAGGGCATCACATATCAATCAAACTTAAGCGAATGTCGATGTATCCAATATTACTTTAAACCGATTGAAGGATCCAAGTAGTGTCTCAAAAACTAAGCCAAATAATTATCCACGAGAGAATAATGACTTGCGTGCATAACATATTCGTAGAGGGTCATAGAAAAACCCATTAACGCATGGTTCAAGAGGGTTCCAATCTAATAATTAGCTCATAGTAATAGTAATAGTAGAGGTCCTGGTGAGGGGTTTTTCAATAATCCCCAAGGTAAATGATAATCAAACAACTCAGATGAAGCTATCTATAAGACAAATAAAACTAGTATGACTCTTCCCAAATGGAAGCCCCAATCCTAGTAGGAGTTTAAATTATTATAAAACCACGGTAAAAATCCAAATACAGTCATATCGGAAAATTCCCTTTTTTCAAGTCATGTTCTACATAATTTAAACAATACAAGAAAAATTATAAACCTCATTCACGCTCCATACTATTTTCTATAGAAACCATCATTCAAAGGAATAATCAAGGCAAAAGAGAAATCAACATTATAAAATCAGTAGGCAAGAATCGATGTAGAGATTTCTTCTACTTCAAACAGTAAATAAAATAAATTGTAAAGGGGGAGAGATCAGCTCATGCAATTATGAATAAATTTCATTTGGAAGGCTCGTCTCTTTTTGAGCATCTCTTTCAAGAAGGATTCAATATGTGTAAATACATGTTATATGATATCCAGAGTCCAAACGCTATCTATTTAGTAAAACAAAAACACATCCACATTCCAAAAGAAACCCACAGCTACATCATTCGAACAAAGTTGCAGATATTGATTTATCTAAATGCCTAAAAGAAATAAATCATTAAGAGTGAGGGTTAGGGCTTATCATGCCTATTTTAAATGCTATATCTCGTGGCCACGCACGAGTAGACCCCTTCTCCCAGCAGTCCCAAAATTCTTTCTCCACCAAACGCGACGCTTCTCACCCACACGGTGTTCCAATACCATGCAAGAGAAACAATAAGCATTCCGGTAAACTTTGCACATATAACAGTCTCAGGTTATAGGTCCCACAAATCTCCGCCCATAAAAAAATATGACATTGGCAAATAAACCATTTGGATAGTGACACGCACATCCTCCCTGGATGGATGGGAAGAAAAAATATGGAAGAAGCCAAATCTCTGGAGGCAATGGATTATTTCCAGACCCAATCAAATACTCCAAGCACCGAAAGCCACATTTTTCCCCATGAAGGTATAGCAGTAGCACTGCCATGGTCCAAAAATCCAGACACGAACTTTTTCCATTGCTTTCTTTATCTCCTCCATTAGACCCTTGGCCAAGAAGTCTCAAAGTTACATAGTTTAGTACTATCCCAAACATTGTGTTGTGACCTTCAATGTGTAACCCCCATCCACCATCTTCATCTGATAATGCACGAGCAAGAGAAGTTGCCACGTGATCTTCAAAAGAACTAGAAAAGAGTATGACAACATGAGATTTAGACAGGCTCGAATGTTCATTTGACCCCAAGTCTTTGGTAAAGTGAGGATATCTGACGTAAAGAAGCAACATCCACACGAAGTACACTAGCAGATAATCCACAAAGCTCTAAAAGAAAGGTGCAAGAGGCCACCAAAACTTTATTTTCAAAATGCATAAAAGTGAGTGGCATTACTGAGATAAGAAAGCTTCTCTTCACTTTGTGTCAGCTGTGAAAGCAACACCTGAATTTCAGAGGAGGCTTGTGATTGACCTCGTGAAGACTTTCCCGTTTGTTCTTAGACACACCCCAGTGAATTCAATCTCTGTGCACGATTTCTAATGAGACAATTGAAAGCTGCAAGTGCACGTCCCCTGTGCAAGTGGTGTTTTGATTCCAAAGTCACCCTCCTTGGCCTCTGTTTCTGTGTCTACCCTACGTGCAATTAATGGACCGGTTAACCAAATTGATACCCCCTTGGGCTGTTATACTCATCCAAAAGCATCCCAAAGCTTTGGAACATATCGAGGACACATTAATTGCTTTGCCTCTGCCTCTGTATCTGCATATGTCCTTGGCCTCGATTTCTATATTTTTCCCTCATGATATGATGTCGCCTCCATTTTTTTTTCTGTTTTCTAATCTGAAATACTACTCACAGTGGCTACAAACATAAATACAAGCACAGAAAACAAGCACCATATACATACGACGGAAGGGGGCCCATTCACACTACGCAGATACACAACACAAATGAAACACTAGATGGAAAAAAAACACAGTACGGAATAAATGGGTCCCAAAAATGACCAGAAACAGAATGGACAGAACACATAAATGATAAAATGATCATCCCGTCAACATATAACGTCCATCCCTGTTGTAAGGATTTATTTATATCGATGTAAATCTCTCACATGCGTCCCTTGCAACACTCTCACTGTCACTTAGTCGATTTTGAGAAACATATCTTGAAGGGGAAAAACCCAAATCTGAGGATGCAACCTGATACAAAAACAGAAAAACACATAGATGGACAGCCTGCTTGCTGGGGCACTTAAATAAAATCCTTCTACTATAACTGCAAGATCTTGCAACAACTGATCTCGACTGTGGTCGCGTGTAACCAGAACATCAGGATCAACACCAATGGTTCTTTGGGATCACCCTGCAGTAGCTGTTCACACTTAACTCTCTCTGGAGGCCACTGATTTTCTGGGATAAGTTTACTTCTCCACCCTGTAGCTGCTGCATATAGCCAGTTAATTCCTCACGGCACCTTTCCTAGGAGAATTTCAGTTCTACGCTCCATGTTTGGTATAGGCACAGGCTAGGAGTGTACTGGTCTAGATTTGAATGGTTTTGGAAATTTTTTTATTGCATTTGGTGAGACTATGACAGCTTAGAGGGCGCCCCCTGCCAAACTGACCCAACTCTCACCCACATGCCTGCAAAGTCCACTCTGCCTTCAATTCTCTTTAAACAGCTGTCCCATTCTTTCATTTGGTCAAGCACTTGATTACATTCACCAACCTCTGCACCTTGCCAAGAAAGCATGTGCCTTCCCATGCCCTTCACTCCGTCTCCATTTATTTATTTATTTCAAAAATTTTACTTTCATTATTATTATTATTCCATTTTTTTTAAATTTATTTTACTCTAAAACTCATTCTATTTACATCGTTATTCTATTTTATTGTTATTTTTCTGGATCTTAGGTATGCCCCAGCGGGGCATTACAATTTAAAGAATGGAGGGTTGAATTGAAAAATGAAGAAACAGATGCAGAGAGACAACAAAATGTAAATAACATGATAATAATTCATACACAATCGTCTCAAGATGACTCACATATATCAAGAATAATGATACAAGGAAAGATTCGTACATATCGGTTTCCTGAGGAAGAAAGATGAGAATGTGAGGATTTACTTGCATTATTTATATAAAAGATTTTATAATATGCATAGTGTTTTGAGTGTGTTGGTGAAAAAACTATTATAAATAAAAAAAGGTCATAGATATGGAAATGAAAATTATTTTTCTAATCTCTTATTCTATTAAATTCATATCATTATTTGACTAGCCTTGCTAATTGTTATAACTTGGATGATATATGATTGATTTCTATTACATGTACGTGGATTTTTTAGCTATATAAATAATTACCAAATTTTTTGAAAATACTTTATAGGTGTGGCTCAACCACGATTAAACTTTGAAAATGAAGATGAAAGAAGAGCATATCGAAGAGAATATCAAAGACAATATCACAGAAGGAGACAACGAGAAATGACAGATTCACAATGAGAAGAACAAATGAAAATTCGAAATGATAATGATAGACAAAGGTTCACAGAATGGAGGGCTGAATTAACAAATGAAGAATTGGATGTAGAAAGACGACAACATGTAAATAACATGACAATAATTCATGAACGATCATCTCAAGATGACTCACATGTATCAAGAGCAAGGTTACAAATATAGTTTTGTTCAGGTCAGTTGCAAGAGGAGGAAAGACTACATAGACAAGAACTTCACCGTGAAGCATCTCAGAGGAATTATCATAGAATGGCTGGTAATGTTGAAGTTAATTCTGGGGCAGGAAATTCAACATCGATGGATTGCGTGCTCAAAACACTAGAAAAATTGGCCCAAGATATAATGAATATAGATGTTGTAAATAATTTAGAGAATGATAGTGTGCAACAGGAGAGGACATTACAACCAATACGAACAACGAGAAGAAGAACAGTGCAAAATAATGATTTACAAGAGGAGTTAACAATCAAACCTACAAGAAGAAGAAGAATGCAATACATGATAGATGATCCGAATGGAATTCTAGGGAGAGATTTCAATATAGTCCAAATGATTTTTTGACACGGTCTTGATAACCTTTCTTCGCTGGTCATGTGTTATATTTGTAAAGAATGTTACATTGGAATAAAAGTTTCTCGAACACCTGAAGGACCTGTGTGTACTAGATGTCGACAAGAGAAAGGTCATCATCAATTTTCGGCATCAAACAATATAAATGCTAGGAAACAACTGCCAGAACTTGCAAACTTAACTCAAATTGAGGAAATGTTAATAGCTCGTGTCAACCCAATCCTACAGGTGACACATGCAATAGGAGGTCAATATAAATATAAAGGTCACATGATAAGTTTTCCTCAATAAGTAAAAGAAATCGCTAATCTTTTGGCCCATAGATTGAAAGATTTTCCGATGATTATTGTTCAGAGGAGAGATCAACGTGGAACAAATTATGAATTTACCATCAATAGAGAGCAAATTTATAATGTATTGAAATATAAAATAGAAAATGATAAGTTCTATTCAGATGACCAAATCGATGAAAATGCTCTGAATGAACTTCCACATCATTCTGTTGAGAATGTGTTCGAGCAGCTGAACTAGT
>CM034150.1:448982497-449042497 GCA_019776745.2 Taxus chinensis
CCCTAAACCTTAAAACCTAAATTGTAATCCCTTAGACCTAAACCTTAAAGCCTGAGACCTAAACCATAAACCCCTAAACCCTAAACGCTAAGCACTAAACCTTAAACCCTAAACCATAAACCATAAGCCATAAACCATAAGCCATAAACCATACATCCTAAATCCTAAACTTGAAACCCTAAACCCTAAACCCTAAACCATAAACCATAAAAATTAAACCTTGAATCGTAAACCCCATCAACCCTAAACCTTTAGCCCTAAACCATAAACCCTAAACCCTAAACCCTAAGCCCTAAGTTGTAATCCCTTAGCCCTAAACCTTAAACCATAAACCCTAAACCCTAAACCCTAAGAAATAAACCCTAAACCCTAAACCCTAAATATTAAACCCTAAACTATAAACCATAAACCATAAATCCTAAACCCTAAACCCTAAACTCAAAACCCTAAACCCTAAACCCTATTCCCTAAATATTAAACCCTAAACCATAAACCATAAACCATAAACCCTAAACCCTAAACTTAAAACCCTAAACCTTAAACCATAAACCCTAAAAACTAAACCTTAAATCATAAAATCCATAAACCTTAAACATTTAGCCCTAAATCATAAAGCCTAAACATTTAGCCCTAAACCATGTAAACCATAAACCATAAACCCTAAGCCCTAATACCCTAATCCCCCTAAACCCTAAACCTTGATAGCTAAACCCAAAACCCTAAACCATAAACTATAAACCATAAATCCTAAACCCTAAACCCTAAACACAAAACCCTAAACCCTAAACCCTAAACCCTAAACAGTTAAAAATTGAATCATAAACCCCATAAACCCTAAACCTTTAGCCCTAAACCATAAACCCTGAACCCTAAACCCTAAACCCTAAACCATAAACCATAAATCCTTAACCCTAAACACTAAATTCAAAACCCTAAACCTAAACTCTAAAAACTAAACCATGAATTGTAAACCCCTAAACCCTAAAAATCCCTAAACCATAAACACGAAACCCTAAACCCTAAATATTAAATAATAAACCCCATAAACCATAAATCCTAAACCCTAAACCCTAAACACAAAACCCTAACCCTAAACCTTAAAACCTAAACCTAAACATAAGCCCTGTAAGCTCTGAAATGTAAACCCTAAACCTTAAACCCTGAGACGTAAGCCCTAAAACCTAAACCCTCCTAAACCCCATAAACCCTAAACATTTAGCCCTAAACCATAAACCCTGAAACCATAAACCCTAAACCCTAAACCTAAAACCTAAATCCTAAACCCTAAATCACAAACCCCTAAATTCTAAACACTAAACCATAACACACCTAAACCCTAAAACCTAAACCTTAAATTGTAAACTACTAAACCCTAAACCCTAAACCATAAACCCTAAACCCTAAACCCTAAACCTAAACTAAACTACTTAAACCCTAAAAAACCCTAAACCCTAAAAACTAAACCTTGAATCTAAAACCCATAAACCCTAAACCTTTAGGGTTTAAACAATAAACCCTAAACCCTAAACCCTTAACCCCTAGCCCTAAGCCCTAAACCTTAAACCTTAAACCCTAAACCCTAAAGCTTAAACTTGAGACCTAAACCCTAAACCCTAAACCCTAAACCCTAAACCCTAAACCCTAAACCCTAAACCCTAAACCCTAAAATCATTAAAATATTAAACCCTAAACCATAAACCATAAACCATAAACCCTAAACCCTAAAGATCCTAAACATTAAATCCTAAACCCCTAGACCCTAAACCTTAAACCCTAAGAACTAAACCCTGAACCCTAAACCCTAAGCACTAAACACTTTAAACCATAAACCCATATTAAACCCTAAACCTTAAATCCTAAACCATGAATCCTAAACCTTGAACCTAAACCTAAACCCTAAACCCTAAACCATAAACCATAAACCCTAAGGCTAAGCACTAAACCAAACACTAAACCCTAAACTGTAAACCATAAACATTAAACCCTAAACTAGAAACCCTAAACCCTAAACCATAAAACATAAACCTTGAATCGTAAACCCCATAAACCCTAAACCTTTAGCCCTAAACCATAAACCCTAAACCCTAAACCATAAACACTAACCCTAAACTATAATCCCTTATCCCTAAATCTAAACCCTAAACCCAAAACCTAAACCCTAAACCCTAAACCCTAAACCCTAAACCTTGAATCAAAACCCATAAACCCTAAACCCTAAACCCTAAACCCTAAACCCTAAACATCTTAAACCCTTAAACTAAACCCTAAACCCTAAATCCTAAACCTTAAACCATTAACTGTAAACCTAAACCATAAATCATAAACCCTAAACCCTAAACTTAAACCCTAAACCCTAAACCTTAAACCATAAACCCCATAAACCCTAAACCCTAAACCCTAAAAAATAAACCCTAAAGCCTAAACCCTAAACCCTAAACTATAATCCCTTAGCCCTAAACCTTAAACCTTGAGACATAAACCCTAAACCCTAAACCTTAAACCATTAAACACTAAACTGTAAACCATAAACCATAAATCCTAAACCCTATCCCAAAACCCTAAACTCAAAACCCTAAACCCTAAAATATAAACCTTGAATCATAAACCATAAACCCAAAAAAATCTTTAGCCCTAAACCCTAAACCCTAAACCCTAAAACATTAACCCTAAACCCTATACCCTATACCCTAAATATTAAACCCTAAACCATAAACCATAAACCATAAACCTAAAACCTAATTCCTAAAGTTGGAAACCTAAACCCTAAACCCTAAACCCTAAACCCTAAACCCTAAACTACTAAACCTTGAATCCTAAACCCCTAAACCATTAAAAATTTAATCCCTAAACAATAAACCCTAAACCCTAAAACATAAACCATAAACCTGATAAACCCTAAATATTAAATCCTAAACTATAAACCATAAACCATAAATCCTAAACCTTAAACCCTAAAACCTAAAACCTATAAACCCTAAACCCTAAACCTTGAATCATAAACCCCATAAACCCTAAACCTTTAGCCCTAAACCCTAAACCCTAAACTATAATCCCTTAAACATAAACCCTAAACCCTAAACCATAAAAACTAAACCTTGAATCGTAAACCCCATAAACCCTAAACCTTTAGCCCTAAATCATAAACCCTAAAACCTAAACCCTAAACCCTAAACCCTAAACCCTTTAATCCCTTAGCCCTAAACCTAAAACCCTTAGACCTAAACCCTAAACCCTAAACCCTAAACCTTGAGCTCATAAACCCTAAACCCTAAATAAATTAAACCCTAAACCATAAACCTTAAACCCTAAACCCTAAACCTTAAACTCTAAACCCTAAACCCTAAACCCTAAAAACTAAACCTTGAATCATAAACCCCATAAACCCTAAAAAATTAACCCTAAAACCTAAACCCTAAACCCTAAACTGTAATCCATCTTAAACATTTAGACCTAAACCCTAAACCCAAAACAAAAACCCTAAATCCTAAACCCTAAACCTTAACCTAAACCATAAACCCTAAACCATAAACCCTAAACCCTAAATTTTAAATCGTAAACCATTAAACCTAAACCTTTAGCCCTAAACCATAAATCCTAAACCCTAAACCCTAAACCCTAAACCCTATAAATCCTTAGCTCTAAACCTTAAACCCTAACCTAAACCATAAACCCTAAACCCTAAACCCTAAACCCTAAAAACTAAATCTTAAATCCTAAACACCATAAACCCTAAACCTTTAGCCTTAATCCATAAACCCTAAACCCTAAAAACTAAACCCTAAACCCTAGACCCTAAACCCTTAGCAATAATCACTAACTTGTAAACCCTAAATATTAAACCCTAAACCATAAACTAAAACCCTAAACCCTAAACCCTAAACCCTAAACCATAAACCCTAATTTCAAAACCCTAAACCCTAAACCTTAGACCGTAAAAACTTAACCTTAAATCACAAATCCCATAAACCATTAACCTTTAGTCCTTAGCCATAAACCCTAAACCATAAAACCTAAACCCATAAACCCTAAACCCTAAATCCTAAACCCTAAACCTTAAACCTTAAAAACTAAATCCTAAACCCTAAACCCTAATCCCTAAACTCTAAACCCTAACCCTAAGTAGTAAGCCCTAAAAAATCCATAAACCCTAAACCTTAAACCCTAAACATAAACCCTAAACCCTAAACCATTAACCCTAAAAACTAAACCTTAAATCATAAACCCTAAGCCCTAATCCCTTAGCAATAAATCTTAAACCCTAAGAATTAAACCTAAACACCGAGACCTTAACCCTAAACCGTAAACCATAAATATTAAACCATAAACCATACATCCTAAACCCTAAACTCGAAACCCTAAACCCTAAACCATAAACTATAAACCATAAAAACTAAACCTTGAATCATGTAAACCCCATAAACCCTAAACCTTTAGCCCTAAACCATAAACCTAAACCCTAAACCCTAAGCCCTAACCTAATCCCTTAGCCCTAAACCTTAAACCCTAAACCCTAAACCCTAAACCCTAAACTGTAAACACTAAACCCTAAACCTATAATCCTAAACCCTAAACCCTAAACCCTCAAAACCCTAAACCCTAAACCTTAAACCCTAAATATTAAACCCTAAACCATAAACCATAAACCTAAACACTAAACCCTAAACTTAAAACACTAAACCTTAATCCCTATACCCTAAACCCTAAACCCATTAAAAACTAAACCTTGAATCATAAACTCCATAAACCCTAAACATTTAGCCCTAAACCCTAAACCTTTAGCCCTAAACATGTAATCCCTTAACCCTAAACCTTAAACCCTGAGACCTAAACCCTAAATCCTAAACTCACAACCCTAAACCCTAAACCCTAAACCATAAAAAATAAAACCTAAACCCTAAACCTTAAGCCCTAAACCCAAAACCCTAAAAACAAAACCCTAAACACTAAATGTTAAACCCTAAAAGGTAAACATTGAATCCTAAACCATAAACCCTAAACCTTTAGCCCTAAACCATAAATCCTAAACCCTAAACCCTAAACATTAAACCATAAACCCTTAACCCTAAACACTAAAGTCTAAACCCTAAACCCTATAAACCTAAACCCTAAACCCTAAAAACTAAATGTTGAATCGTAAAACCATAAACCCTAAAAATTTATCCCTAAAACATAAACCCTAAACCCTAAACTATAAACCTTAGTCCTAAACCTTAAACCCTAATCCCTAAATATTAAACCCTAAACCATAAACCATAAACCATAAATCCTAAACCCTAAACCCTAAACTTGAAAACCTAAACCCTAAACCCTAAACCCTAAACCTCGAAACCCTAAACCGTAAACCCTAACCCTAAACCTAAATTCCTAATCCATAAAACTTTAGCCCTTAACCCTAAACCCTAAACACCTAAACCCTAAACCCTAAACCCTAAACCCTAAACAATAAAAACTAAACATTGAATCATAAACCCCATAAACCCTAAACATTTAGCCATAAACCCTAAACCCTGAGACCTAAACCCTAAACCATAAACCCTAAACACTAAACCCTAAACCCTAAACCCTAAACTCAAAACCATAAATCCTAAACACTAAACCCTAAACCCTAAAACCTAAACCTTGAATTGTAAAACCCATAAACCTAAACCTTTAGCCCTAAACCATAAACCCTAAACCTTAAACCCTAAGACCTAAACTATAAACCTTAAACCCTAAACCCTAAACCCTAAACCCTTAAAACTAAACCTTGAATCATAAAACCCATAAACCCTAAACCTTTAGCACTAAACAATAAACCCTAAACCCTAAACCCTAAACCCTAAGCCCTAAACTATAATCCCTTAGCGTTAAACTTAAACCTTAAACCTTTATAAACCCTAAACCCTAAAACATGGGCAATAAAACCTAAACCCTAAACCCTATGAACTAAACCATAAACCATAAACCCTAAACCCTAAACATTGAATCATAAACCACATAAACCCTAAACCTTTAGTCCCTAAACATTAAACCCTGAGACCGTAAACCGTAAACCTAAACCCTAAACCGTTAAACACTAAACCCTAAAACCTAAATATTAAACCTAAACCATAAATCATAAATACAAATCCTAATACCTTAAACCCTAAACTCATAAACCATATACCCTAAATCCTAAAGTTGAAACCCTAAACCATAAACCACTAAACCCTAAACCATAAACCCTAAATCCTAAACCAAAAACCAAAACCCCTAAAACCATAAACCCTAAACCCTAAACCATAAAACATAAACCTTGAATCATAAATCCCATAAACCCTAAACATTTAGCCCTCAATCATAAACCTTAAACCCTAAACCCTAAACATGGCCCTAAACCCTAAACCCTTGAGACCTAAATCCTAAACCTAAACATCTAAAACCCTAAACCCTAAAAATTGTAAACTGTAAACCTTAAACTATAAATCCTAAACCCTAAACTCAAAACCCTAAACCCTAAACCCTAAAAACTAAACCTTGAATCGTAAACCCCATAAACCCTAAACCATAAACCATAAACCATAAATCCTAAACCCTAAGCCCTAAACTTTAATCCCTTAAACCCTTAGACCTAAACCCTAAACCCTAAACCCTAAGCCCTAAACCCTAAACCCTGAACCCTAAACCATAAACCATAAATTATAAACCCTAAACCCTAAACCCTAAACCCTAAACCCTAAACCCTAAACCCTAAACCTTAAATCATAAACCCCATAAACCCTAAACCTTTAGCCCTAAACAATAAATCCTAAACCCTAAACCCTAAACAATAAACACTAAACTATAATCCCTTAGCCCTAAACCTTAAACCTTAAACCATGAGACCTAAACCCTCAACCGTAAACCTTGAGTAGTAAACCCTAAACACTAAACCCTAAATATTTAACCCTAAACCATAAACCATAAACCAAAAATCCTAAACCCTAAACCCTAAAATCAAAACCCTAAAAACTAAACCTTGAATCGTAAACTCCATAAACCCTAAAAAATTTAGCCCTAAACCATAAACCCTAAACCCTAAACCCTAAACCATAAACCCCTAACCCTATACCATAAACCCTAAACCCTAAACCTAAACCCTAAATCCTAAATAAACCCTAAACCCTAAACCTAAACCCTAAAAACTAAACCTTTGATCCCTAAACCCTAAACCCTAAACCTAAACCCTTAAACCCTAAACCCTAAACCATAAACCATAAACCCTAAACCTTAAATCATAAACCATAAACTAAACCCTAAAAAACTAAACCCTAAACCATAATAAAAACCCTAAACCTAAATTGTAATCCATCCTAAACCCTTAACCTAAACCCTCCAAAACCTAAACCCTAAAGCCTAACTTAAACCATTAAATGTAAACCCAAACCCTAAACCCTAAACCCTAAACCCTAAACCTTGAATCGTAAACCCCATAAACCCTAAACCTTTAGCCCTAAACCATAAACCCTAAACCATAAACCCTAAACCCTAAACCCTGAACTATAATCCCTTAAACCCTAAACCCTACGAATAAACCCTAAACCCTAAATCCTAAACCCTAAACCCTAAACCCTAAACCATAAACCCTAAACCCCTAAACTAATTCTTAAATAAAACCTAAACCCTAAATCCTTAGCCCTAAACCTAATCCTTAACGCTAAAATTAAAGTAAAACCCTATAAACCCTAAACCTAAACCCTAAACCCTAAACCTTTATCCCTAAACCATAAACCCTAAACCCCTACAATCCTTAGTCCTAAACCCTAAACCCTAAACCTAAACCCTAAATCCTAAACCTTAAACCCTAAACCCTAAACCCTAAGCACTAAACCCTAAACCCTAAATATTAACCCTAAATCCATAAACCATAAACTAAATCCTAAACTCTTAAACCTAAACCCTAAACCTAAACCCTAAACCTGAACCATAAGCCCTAAACCCTAAACCATATTAATCCTTAAGCCCTAAACATTAAACCCTAAACCCTAAACCCTGTTTAGCCCTAAACCCTAAACCATAAGACCTAAACCTAAACCTAAAACCTAAACCCTAAACCCTAAATCCCTAAACCCTTAGTCCCTAAATTGTAAACCATAAAACTAAAATCTTAAACCCTAAACCCTAAACCCTAAACCATAAACAATAAGCACTAAACCATAAGCCCTAAATCCTAAACCCTTAACCCTAAACCCTAAATCCTAAACCTTGAATCGTAAACCCAAAAACTCTAAACCTTTAGCCCTAAATCCATAAACCCTATACCCTAAACCCTAAACCCTAAACCATAAGCCCTAAAATATAATCCATCTTAAACCCTCTAAACCCTAAACCCTAAACCCTAAACCTAAATCCTAAACCCTAAACCCTAAACCCTAAACCTTGAATCATAAACCCTAAACCCTAAACCATGAAACCCTAAATTATAAACCTAAACCCTAAACCTAAACATTAAGCCCTAAACTCATAATCCCTAAACCCTAAACCTTAAATCCTAACCCTAAACCTTAAACCCTAGACAATAAACCCTAAACCTAAACCCTAAACCTTAAACCCTAAACTAAACCCATAAACCCATATAACCTAAACCTTAAACCCTAAATACTCATAAACCCTAAACCCTAAAACCTTAACCCTAAACCCTAAACCCTAAAAACTAAACCTTTAATCATAAACCCCATAAACCCTAAACCTTTAGCCCTAAACATTAAACCTTAAGACCTAAACCCTAAACCCTAAACCCTAAACGCCTAAACCCTAAACCTTAAACTAAATCCTTAAACCCTAAACCATAAACCCTGAATCATAATACCTAAACCCTAAATTCAAAACCCTAAACCCTAAACATAAACCCTAAACCTAAACCCTAAACCCTAAATATTAAACCCTAAATTAAATCATAAACCCTAAACCTAAACCCTAAACTTTAAACCCTAAACCCTAAACCATAAACTATAAAATCTAAACCCTGAATCATAAACCCATAAACATTAAACCTTAAACCCTAAACCATAAACCCTAACCCTGTACCCTAAACTATAATCCTAAACCCTAAACCTTAAACTCTGAGACCATAAACCCTAAACTATAAACCCTAAACCCTAAACCCTAAACCCTAAAGTCATAAACCCTAAACCTAAACTCGATGTAACCCTAAACCCTAAAAACTAAACCATTAAACCCTAACCATAAACCCTAAACCCTAAACCCTAAACTAAACCTAAACCTTAAGCCCTAAACAATAAACCCTAAACCCTAAACCCTAAACCTTAAACCCTAAACCTAAACCCTAAACCCTAAAAACTCTACTTTGAATCGTAAACCCATAAACCCTAAACCTTAAACCCCTAAACCATAAACCCTAAACCCTAAGCCCTAAACCCTAAATCCCTAAGCCCTAAACCTAAACTGAGACCTAAACCCTAAACCCTAAATATTAAACCCTAAACTGTAAACCTGAAACATAAATCCTAAACCCTAAACTAAACCCTAAATCCTAAACACTAAACCATAAACCCTAAACACTAAACCCTAAACCCTAAACCATAAATCCTAAACCCATAAACCCTATATACCTCTTAAACCCTAAACCCTAAAAACCTAAAACATAACCCTAAACCGTAAAACCCTAAAACCTAACCCTTAACACGTAAACCATAAACCCCATAAACCCTAAACCCTATAGCTCTAAACCCTAATCCCTAAACCCTAAATTATAAACCCAGTTAAACCCTACATCCCTAAACCATAAACCCTAAACCCTAAACCCTTAAACCCTTAAATCCCTAAACCCTGAACTAAACCTAAGTCCTTAAACCCTATAAAACCCTAAACCCTAAGTACTAAACCCTAAACCCTAAACCTTAAATATTAAACCTAAAACTGTAAACCATAAACCATAAATCCTAAACCCTAAACCCTAAAATCGAAACCCTAAACACTAAAAAATAAACCATGAATTGTAAACCTTAGCCCTAAACCTTAAACCTTGAGCCCTAAACCATAAACCCTAAACCCTAAACTTGAAACCCTAAACCCTAAATATTAAAACCTAAACTGTAAACCATAAACCATAAATCCTAAACCCTGTTAAACCCTTAACCCTAAACCCTAAAAACTAAACCTTGAATCATAAACCCCATAAACCCTAAACCTTTAGCCCTAAACATTAAACCCTAAGACGTAAACCCTAAACCCTAAGTGCTAAACCCTAAAACCCTAAAAACTTAAACCTTAAACCATAAAATGTGAATCCTAAACCCACTAAACCCTAAACCCTAAACCCTAAACCCTAAACCCTGAGCACTAAACCCTAAACCATAAATATTAGACCCTAAACTTTAAACCTTAAACTATAAATCATAAACCCTAAACTCAAAACCATAAACCCTAAACCCTAAAAATTAAACCCTTAATCATAAACCCAATAAACCCTAAACATTAAGCCCTAAACCATAAACCCTAAACCCTGAACCCTAAACCCTAAACCCTAAACCCTAACACTAAACACTATATTGTAAACCATAAACTATAAACCATAAATCCTTAACCCTAAACCATAAAGTCAAAACCCTAACCCTTAAACCCTAAACCCTAAACCATAAAAACTAAACCTTGAATTGTAAATCCCATAAACCCTAAACCCTAAAACCTAAACTATAATCCCTTGATCCTAAACATTAATCCCTAAACCCTAAACCCTAATCCCTAAACCTTAAACCCTAAAACCTAAACCCTAAACCCTAAGTACTAAACCCTAAACCCTAAATATTTAACCCTAAACCATAAACCATAAATCCTAAACCCTAAACCCTAAACTCTAAGCCCTAAACCCTAAACCATAAAAACTGAACCTTGAATCATAAACCCAATAAACTCTAAAAATTTAGCCCTAAACCCTAAACCTTGAGACCTAAACCCTAAACCCTAAACAATAAACCCTAAATATTAAACCGTAAACTGTAAACCATAAACCATAAATCCTAAACCCTAAACTTGAAACCCTAAATCCTAAACACTAAACCATAAACCACACACCCTAAACTCTAAAAACTAAACCATGAATCGTAAACCCCATAAACCCTAAACCCTAAACCCTAAAAACTAAACATTGAATCGTAAAACCCATAAAACCTAAACCTTTAGCACGAAACCATAAACCCTAAACCCTAAACCCTTAGCCCTAAACCTTAAATCCTGAGACTTAAAGCCTAAACCCTGGGCAATAAACCCTAAACTATAAACCCTAAAAATTAAACCCTAAAAAGTAAATCATAAACCATAAATCCTAAACCTTAAACCCTATACTCGAAACCCTAAACCCTAAAACCTTAACCCTAAACCCTAAACCCTAAAAACTAAACCTTTAATCATAAACCCCATAAACCCTAAATCTTTAGCCCTAAACATTAAACCCTGAGACCTAAACCCTAAACGCTTAACCCTGAGAACTAAACCCAAAACCATAAACCCTAAATATTAAAGCCTAAACCACAAACCATGAATCCTAATACCTAAACCCTAAACTCAAAACCCTAAACACTAAACCCTAAACTCAAACCCTAAACCCTAAACCCTAAAGCATGAGCACTAAACTAAACCCTAAATGTAAAATATTAAACCCTAAACTGTAAATGATAAACCATAAATCCTAAACCTAAACCCTAAAATTGAAACCTTAAACCCTAAACTCTAAACCCTAAACTGTAAAAAATAAACCTTATATCGTAAACCCCATAAACACTAAACCTTTAGCCCTAAACAATAAACCCTAAACCCAAAACCCTATGCCCTAAACTATAATCCCTTAGCCCTAAACCGTAAATCCTAAGACCTAAACCCAAAACCCAAAACCCTAAACTGTAAACCTTAAAATATAAATCCTAAACCTTAAACTCAAAACCATAAACCCTAAACCCTAAAAACTAAAGGTTGAATCATAAACCCCATAAACCCTAAACCCTAAATTCTAAGCCCTAAGCCCAAATCCCTAAACTGTAATCCACCTTAAACCCTGAGACCTAAACCCTAAATCCTAAACATTAAACCCCAAACCATAAACCATAAACCATAAATCATAAACCCTAAACCCTATACTCAAAATCCTAAACCCTAAACCCTAAAAACTAAACCATTGAATCGTAAAACTCATAAACCCTGAAACCCATAAACCCTAAACCTTTACCAATAAACCATAAACTACTAAACCCTAAACCCTAAACCCTAAATTGTAATCCCTTAGCCCTAAACATTAAACCCTGAGACCTAAACAATAAACCATAAACCCTAAACCCTAAATGCTAAAAACTAAACCTTGAATCGTAAACCACATAAACCCCAAACCTATAGCCCTAAACCTTAAACCCTAAACACTAAATCCTAAACTGTAAACCCTAAACCCTAAATCCTGAGCACTAAACCCTCAACCCAAAATATTAAACCCTAAACTCAAAACCCTAAACCCTAAACCTTAAACCCTAAACAATAAACCCAAAAGTCAAAACCCTAAACCCTAAAGGCTTAACCCTAAAAAAACCATAAATCGTAAAGCCCATAAACCCTAAACCTTTAGTCCTAAACCATAAAACATAAACCATAAACCATAAACCATAAACCATAAACCCTAATCCCTAAACTATAATCCTTTCATCCTAAACCTTAAACACAGAGACCTAAACCCTAAACCCTAATCCCTAAACTCTAAGCACTCAACCCTAAACAATAAATAATAAACCCTAAACCGTAAACCATAAATCCTAAACACTAAACTCAAAACCCAAAACCCTAAACCCTAAACCCTAAGAACTAAAATGTAATCCGTTAGCCCTAAACCTTAAACCCTGAGACATAAACCCTAAACCCTAAAATCTAAACAATAAAAACTAAACCTTGAATAATAAACCCCATAAACCCTAAAATTTTAGCCCTAAACCCTAAACACTAAACCCTAAACCCTAAGACCTAATCCCTTAGCAAAAAACCTTAAACCCTGAGACCTAGACCTAAAACCCTGAGACCTAAACCCTAAACCCTAAACCCTAAAAAATAAACCCTGAGCACTAAAACGTAAACCCTCAACCCTAAATATTAAAGCATAAACCATAAACCATAAACCATACATCTTAAACACTAAACTTAAAACCCTAAACTCTAAACCCTAAATCCTAATCCTTAAACCCTAAACCCTAAACCCTAAACCCTGAGCACTAAACCCTAAATCCTAAACCCTAAATATTAAACCCTAAACTATAAACCATAAACAATAGATCCTAAATCCTAAACCCTAAACTCAAAAAACTAAACCCTATTCCCTATTCCCTAAATATTAAACCCTAAACCAGAAACTATAAACCATAAATCCTAAACCCTAAACCCTAAACTTGAAACCCTAAACCCTAAACCCTAAATCCTAAACTCAAAACCCAAAACCCTAAACTAAATAAATCCTAAAACCTAAACCCTAAACCCTAAACTGTAAACTATAAATCCTAAACCCTAAACCCTAAACCTGAAACCCTAAAACCTAAACCCTAAACCTTAAACCCTAAAACCTAAACCCTAAAAGGTAAACCTTGAAACATAAACCCCATTAACCCTAAACCTTTATCCCTAAACCCTAAACGCTAAACCATAATTCCTTAACCCTAAACAATAAATTCAAAACCCTAAACCCTAAACCCTAAACCATAAACCATAAAAACTGAACCTTGAATCGTAAACAACATAAACCGTAAACCTTTAGCCCTAAACCCTAAACCCTAAGACATAAACCCTGAACCTAAACCCTAAACCCTAAACCCTAAACCCTAAACTCTAAATATTAAACCCTAAATCGTAAACCATAAAACGTAAATCCTAAACCCTAAACCCTAAACTCGAAACCCTAAATCCTAAACACTAAACCCTAAACCCTAAACCCTAAAAACTAAACCTTGAATCGTAAACCCCATAAACCCTAAACCATAAACCCTAAACCATAAACCCTAAACCCTATACACTAAACCCTAAACCCTAAGCCCTAAAATATAATCCTCTATAAACCCAAAACCCTAAAACCTAAAAACTAAACCTTGAATTTTAAAACACATAAACCCTAAACCTTTAGTACTAAACCATAAGCCCTAAAACCTAAACTCTTAACCCTAAACACAAAGACCTAAATTGTAATACCTTAGCACTAAACATTAAACCTTAACACCTAAACGCTAAACCCTAAACCCTAAACCCTAAAAACTAAACCTTGAATCATAAACCCCATAAACCTTAAACCTTTAGCCCTAAACATTAAACCCTAAGACCTTAACCCTAAACCCTTAGTGCTAAATCCTAAAACCCTAAAAAATAAATAATAAATCCTAAACCATAAACCATAAAATGTGCATCCTAATACCTTAACCCTAAACTCAAAACCCTAAACACTTAGCATTAAACCCTAAACCCAAAATATTAGACCCTAAACTGTAAACCTTAAACTATAGATCATAAACCCTAGACTCGAAACCCTAAACCCTAAAATCTAAACCCTAAATCCTAAATCCTAAAGAATAAACCCTTAACCGTAAACCATAAACCATCAATAATAAACCCTAAACCCTAAAAACTAAACCTTGAATCATAAACCCCATAAACCCTAAACCTTTAGCCCTAAACCATAAACTCTAAACCCTAAACCCTAAGAACTAAATTATAATCCCTTAGCCCTAAAACTTAAACACCCAGACCTAAACCCTAAACTTTAATCCCTTAGCCCTAAACCTTAAACCATGAGACCTAAATCCTAAACCCTAAACCCTAAACGTTAAAAAATAAACCTTGAATCGTAAACACCCTAAACCCTAAACCTTTAGCCCTAAACCATAAACCCTAAACCCTAAATCCTAAACCCTAAACCCTAAACCTCAACCCTAAGTCCTGAGCACTAAACCCTAAACCCCAAAATTTAAATATTAAACACTAAACCATAAACCATAAAATAAACTTGAAACCAAAACACTCCCCAGAAATCCTAAAACCCTGACCCTAAACTTCAAAATCCTAAACCCTAAACCCTAATTCAAAGCATTAAACCCTTAAAACCATAAACCAATACCATAAATAATACTCCCTAACCCTAAAAACTAAACTTAATATATCCCCATAAAACCCTAAACCTTTATCCCTAAACCATAAACTCTAAATCCTAAACCCTAAGTGCTAGATTATAATCCCTTAGACCTAAACCTTAAACACCCAAACCTAAACCCTAAACAGTAAACTTTAATCCCTTCGCCCTAAACCTTAAACCATGAGACCTAAGCCCTAAAGAATAAAAAATAAACCTTGCATCTTAAACCCCATAAACCCTAAACCTTTAGCCCTAACACATAAACCCTAAATCATAAATCCTAAATCCTAAACCCTAAACCCTGAGAACTAAACCATAAACCATAAACCCTAAACCCTAAATATTACACCATAAACCATAAACCATAAAACATAAAACCTAAACCTAACCCTAAACTCAAAACCCAAAAACATAAAGTCTAAACCCATAAACCCTAAACCTTTAACCCTAAACCCTAAACCCTAAACCATATCCCCTAAACCCTAAAACCTTATCCATAAACTGTAATCCCTTTATCCTAAATCATAAACCCTGAGACCAAAAACCTACCCCCTAAAACCCTAACCATAACTAAAGCACTCAACCCTAAAACTCTAAAACCCTAATATTAAACCCTAAACTTGAACCATAATCCTAACCCAACCCAAAACTTGAACCCTAAACCCTAAACCTAATCCCTAAGCCATAAACCTTAAAAACCTGAGAACCTAGACCATTAAACCCTAACTAACCCTAAACACTAAACCCTAATCCCGAACCCGAGCACTAAACCCTAAGCCCTAATCTTAAAATTAAACTTGAAACCAGAAACACTAATCCATACACCTAAAACCCTGACCCTAAACGCAAATCCTAAACCCTAAACCAACCCTAAAACCTAACCATAAACTATAAACACATCCAACCTAAACCTAAACCCTAAACTCAAACCCAACCTAACTCTAAAAACCCTAAACCTAAACCTTAATCGTAAAACCCATACACCCTAAACACTTAAAACCCTAAACCTAAACCCAAACCATAACCCCTAAACCCTAAAACCTATCCATAAACTGAATCCCTTTATAGCCTAACTTAAACCCTGAGACCAACAAAACCTAATCCCTAAACACTAAACCATAAACACTAAGCATTCAACCCTGAACTCTAAACCCCAAGATAAGTAAACCCTACCTAAACCGTAAACCTAAAGCCTAACTCAAAACTTTGAAGACCCTAAAACCCGGAGCCCTAAACTAAACCCAAATCCTAAACCCTAATCCTTAGCCATAAACTTAACCCTAAGACCTAGACTAAACCCTTAGACCTAAACCATAAACCCTACACCCTATCCCTAAACCTGTCACTAAACCCTAAAACCTAAATCTAATATTAAACCTTAACCTAACAATATTCCCTGACATCTAAACCCTGAACCCTAAACTCCAAAATCCTAAACCCTAACGCTAAAACCCTAAAAACTAACTGATTGTAAACCCCTCAACCCAAAACCTTTAGCCTTGAACCACTAAACACTACCCTAAAAAATAAACCCTAAGCCTAATGTGTAATCCCTTAGCCCTAAACCTTAAACACTAAATTCTAAACCCTAAACCCTAAACTTGAAACCCTAAACCCTAAACCCTAAACACTACAAACTAAACCTTAAAACGTAAAATCCATAAACCCTAAACCATAAACCCTAATCCCTATAATCCCTTAAACCTAAACATTAAACCCCGAGACCTAAACCCTAAACTGTAAACTATAAACCATAAATCAAAAACCCTAAATCCTAAACTCAAAACCCTAAATTCTAACCTAAAAGGTACATCTTGAATCCTAAATCTCATAAATCCTAAACCTTTATAACTAAACCATAAACCGTAAACCGTAAACCAAAAAACATAAATCCTTAATCCTTAACACTATATTCAAAACCCTAAACCCTAAACCTTAAACCCTAAATCTTAAATCCTAAATCCTAAACCCTAAAACCTAAACCATAACTATAAAACATAAATCCTAAACCTACACACCCTAACATCAAACCCCCCAAAAACCTCAACTCTAACCCTAAACCCTAAACCTAAAAAATCGTTAAAAACCCATAACCCTAAACACTTTAACCATAAACCCTAAACCCGTACACCTCACCCCTAAAACCCTAACACCTTATCATAACTGAATCCCCCCCTTTTGTTATCCTAAACCTTAACCCTGAGACCAGAAAACCTAATCCCTAACCCTAAACCATAAAACTTAAGCAATAAACCCTAAACTCTAAACCCTAAATAATAAACCCTAAACCGTAAACCATAAATCCTAAACTCAAAACTGAACCTAACCCGGAGCCCTAAACCTAAACCCTATCCTAACCCCTAATCCTTAAGAAGCCTAAACTGAAAACCGAATACCCCTAGACCTTAAACCCTTAGACCTAAACCATAAACCCTAAACCCTAATCCCTAAACCCTGAGCACTAAACCCTAAACCCTAAATCTTAAATATTAAACCTTAAACCATAAACAATAATCCATACATCCTAAACCCTGAACCCTAAACTCAAAATCCTAAACCCTAAAACGCTAAAACCCTAAAAAACTAAACCTGAATTGTAAACCCCATCAACCCAACCTTGAGCCTTGAAAAACCCTAACAACGAAACCCTAAACCCTAGCCCTAAATGTGTAATTCCCTTAGCCCTAAACCTAAAACACTAAATTCTAAAACCCTAAACCCTAACCTTGAAACCCTAAAACTAAAGAACAAACCCAACCCTAAACACACAAACTAACCGAAAACAGTCAAATCCATAAACCCTAACCAATAAACCCCAATCCCTATAATCCCTTAACCCTAAACATTAAACCCCGAGAACCATAACCTAAACTGTAAACTTAACCAAAATCAAAAACCCTAATCGCTAACTCAAAACCCTAATTTCTACCTAAAAGTCCATCTTGAATCCCTAATCTCATATCCTAAAACCTTATAACTAAGAACCCGAAACGTAAACCGTAAACCAAAAAACATAAATCCTTAATCCTTAACACTATATTCAAAACCCTAAACCCTAAACCTTAAACCCTAAATCTTAAATCCTAAATCCTAAACCCTAAAAACCTAAACCTTGAATCGTAAACCCCATAAACCCAAAAAATTTATCCCTAAACCATAAACCTTAAACCCTAAATCCTAAACTATAATCCCTTAGTCCTAAACCTTAAACCCTAAACCTTGAATCGTAAACCATAATCCCTAAATACTAAACCCTAAAACCTAAATATTAAACCATAAACCATAAAACATAAACCATAAATCTTAAATTCTAAACCCTAAACTCGAAACCCTAAACCATAAACCTTAAACCCTAAGCCCTAAACCCTAAGCCCTAAAATGTAATCCCTTAGCCCTAAACCCTAAACCCTAAACCCTAAACCTTAAAAATAGAACCTTGAAATGTAAACCCCATAAACCATAAACCCTAAACCCTAAATAGTAAATCCTGAGACCTAAACCCTAAACCAAAACCCTAAACCAAAACCCTAAACCCTAAACCCAAACCCTAAACACTAAACCCTAAACTATAAACCATAAAATGTAAATCCTAAACCATAAAACCTAAACTTGAAACCATAAATCCTAAACCCTAAAGCCATAAACGCTAAGCCCTAAACATTAAACCTTAAACCTAAATCTTTAACCCTAAACCTTTAGACCTAAAACCATAAACCCTAAACCCTAAAACATAATTCCTTAACCCTTATCCCTAAATCCTAAATCCTAAAAACTAAATTGTAAACATCAAAACCTAAAACATAATTCCTTAACCCTTAGCCCTAAAGATTAAAGCCTTAAAAATAAACCTTCAATCGTAAACCAAAAATCCTAAAACCCCTAAATCTTAAACCCTAAAGCATTAGCCCAAAACACTAAACCCTAAACCCTTAGCCTTAGGCCATAAATCTTAATTCCTAAAACCTAAACCCTAAACCCTAAACCCTAAACTTTAAACCCTAAGCCCTAGCCATAAACCTAAACCCTGACCCATAAACCTAAACCCTAAACCCAAAACACTAAACCTTAAACCATACAAATTTATCCCTAAAACCTAAACCTGTAGCCCTAAACCCTAAACTAGAAACCCTAAATCCTAAAATTTAAAACCCAAATGCTAAGCCTAAACCCTTAACAATATACCCTAAAACCTAACTTTTAAAACCCCTAAACCCTTGGCCCTTAACCCTATACTCTTATCCCTGAACACTAATCACTAAACCCTAATCCCTAAATACCTAAACACTATACACCCGTAAACCGTATGAGCCATATAAATCTATAAACCATAAATCCTTAAACCCATTACCATATACCCCAATCTCTTAACCCTAAACCATAAACCATAAACCCTTATCCATAAACCCTAAACCCTAAATCCTAAACCCTGACACCTAAATCCTAAAACTTAAAACCTTAACACTAAACCATAAACCCTAAACCCTAAACCCTAAAAAATAAACATTAAATCCTAAACCTTCAACCCTAAACCGTAAATTATAATCCCCTAAATCATAAACACTAAACCCAGAGCCCTAAACACTAAACCATGAGCCATAAACCCTAAACCCTAAACATTGAACACTAAACCCTAAAACCTAAAATCTAAAACCTAAACAATAAACCATAAACCCTATACCCTTATCTTGAGCCCTAAATCCTAAACCCCAAGCCCTAAACAGTAAGCCTCAAATGCTAAACGCTAAACATTAAACTGTAAACCCTAAACAATAAACCATAAGCTATTATCCCCAACCTTATCCCTAAAAACTAAACCCTAAATCACGAACCCTAAACTCTAAACCCCAAACCCTTAACCCTAAACCCTAAACCCAAAACACTAGACTTTACACCTTAAATTCAAACACCTAAATCTTAAACCCTCAATCCTAAACCTCCTCAACCCTATACCATATACCTTAATCCATAAATTGTAAACTATAAATCGTAAACACTTTAAAACATATAACCTAAACCCTTTTCCTTAAACCCTAAATCCTAAATACTAAACACTAAACCTTAAACCCTAAACTCTAAACCCTGAGCCCTAAATCCTAAACACTATACTGGATCCCTAAACCATATAGCCCAAAACCTAAACACTAAACCCTGTGCCACAAACCCTAAACCCTAAACCACAAGCCATAAATATTAAACCCTAAACCCCTCATGCTAAAACCTTAACCCTAAACTCTAAACCCTAAACCCTTAATCCTGAGACCTAAACCCTAAACCTTATACCCTAAACCCAAAACCTAAAACCCTAAACCCTAAATGCTAAGAAACTAAAACTTTAATCGTAAACCCTAAACACCCTAAGCCCTAAGCCCCAAACTAAAAACCCTAAACACTAAACCCTAATACCTAAACCCTAAAATATAAATAATAAACCCTAAAATTTGAGCCCTAAACCCTAAACCCTAAACCCCCTAAATCCTAAACACTAAACCCTAAACCCTTAATACTAAACCCTAAATCATGAGCCATAAACCCTAGATTATAATCCCTAAATGCTAAATCATAAACCCATAGCCTTAAGACCTAAACCCTAAAACCTACAACCATTACCGTAAAACCTGAGGCCATAAAATATAAACCCTAAACCCTAAACCTTGAGCCCTAAAAGTAACACCCTAAAACCATTTCTATAAACCCTAAACCCTAAATGATAATTCCTTAACACTTAGCCCTAAACCCTGAATCCTAAACACTAAACCTTCAACACTAAACCCTAAATCCTAAAACCCCTAAACCTTAAACCCTAAATCCTTAGCCGTAAACACTAAATGCTAAACCCTGAGCCTTAAGCCGTAAACCTTAATGCCTAAACCCTAAAAAATAAATCGTAAACCCTACACGCTAAAACCTAAACATTAAACCACTAATAATGAGCCCTAAACCCTAATCAATAAACCTGAGACCTAAACCCTAAACCCCTAGCCATAAACCATAAACCCTAAACCTAGACCCTAAATACCTATCCCTAAACCCAAAAAACTAAACCTTAAACCATAAAAATTTATCTCTAAACCCTAAACTCTAAACCTTGAGCCCTAAACCCTATGCACTTATCCCTAACTCCTAATGCCTAAACCTTGAACCCTACACACTAAAACATGATCCCTAAAACCTAAACCATAAACCCTAAACCCTATACCATATGCCCTATTCTCTTAACCCTAAACCCTAAACCCTAAACCCTTAGCCCTAAATCCTAAATCCTAAACCCTAAACCCTAAACCATGAGACGTAAATCCTAAACCTTAAAACATTAACCCTTAACCATAAACCCTAAAGCGTAAACCATAAACAATAAACCCTAAACCCTAAACCCTAAAACCTAAACCCTAAACCATGAGCCCTAAACCCTAAACACTAAACATTAAACCCTAAACCCTATGGCGCACTAAAGGGGCACATAGAATTAAAATCCCCTAAATCATAAGACCCTAGAATGCGCCTAAATGATGAGCACAAAAGACCCTAAACCGTAAACTTTAATTTCTAAACCCTAAACCCTAAAATATAAACCCTAAACTATAAACCATAAACCTTATGCCCTTATCCCCAAACCCTAAAAGATAAGCCCTAAAACGCTACAGACTATGAGGCGCACAGAACCGTAAACCCTATAACCATGAGTGTCAACATGAGAATGTTAAACGCCTAAAACACGTAGTGCTAAACCATTAGGCGCTACAGACCCTGGATTTCTACAACCTGTAAAGCCCTGTAGCCCTTGGCGCACGCTAATGGCGCATAAACCCTATACCCTGAATCCCGAAACCTGAAAACCTGAATGCGCCTAAGGGTTAAACAGGTAAACTGGCTAAACCCTAGAACACCCTGGATCCCAAAACCCTAAACCCTAAGCACTAAGCACACTAAAATAAAAACGCCTGAACATATAAACTATAAACCAGGGAAAATATGAGCACCTTGGCACACCTAAGAGGATGTCGACTACAAACCTATTTGCCCCTTAATGGCGCTACAGACCCTAAACCCTGTAGCACATGAAAATGAATGCACCTTTGGCACACAAAAAGGGTTGTCGACACAAACATATTTGTGCCTTTGGTGCATGAAAAGGATTGTCAACATGCATATGGATGCGCCAAGGTGCACCTTCAGGAGGTGTAACATTCTGAGCGCTGACAGGAAGCATAACCTGACCCAGATATTCAGATGGCCATAACTTTTGACTGGGAGCTCCGATTCACACAAGGTTGGACTTTTCGGAAAGCCTACGGTGTCCTCTACCTAACTACGACTGGATATCTTTAATTGGGTGGGAACAAGTTCTTAAAAATGTAAAATACAGTTTGTCACTTTTGGGGTTTGATATGGTCCTCACCCACCACCATAATGAGATGAATTAAATACAACCTGAGGTGGTTGGGGTAGATTTGGACTTTCTCTCTCTTCTCTCTCTCATTTTTCCTATAAATTGTAAGGAGGGACTTCTTTCTAAAGGTTGGAACATTTTTGTTTTGTGCCTCCTCCCTTCTTCTCTTTGGCAGGTGGAGTTGTGGAGCTCAAACCTCCCATTAGAAACTGTAATGCACCTTTGCCTCTGGGTATTTTTTGCAGTGTATTGTATCAACCTTCGGAGCAAATAAATGCATGACTGTGGATGTTTCTCAACCCTCTATGTGTTTCATTTTGCATCCTCCTGATCTTTCACTTTGAATATGTTTATCTGTGCATGATATTGCATTACATTTCTGTGGTCTGTGTTTAATTGGCAAAACATATGTTCTTCATCCCTCGGTGCATCACCTCCTTAGCTTAGGTTTATTTTTCATGCATTTCTCTCTCCTTGTCTCCTTGGTAGTTAGATTAGATTTTTTGGGGTAAACCTCTGCGTTTTATTGGTGCATCTGAACAGAGGAATAGGAGCCGGCCTTCATCCGGAGAGCTTTTCCGATTTCGCGAGGTCCCACACTTGGGAAAAGCTCCATGTTGTGCAATCGCACTGGGAGTCTCAAACGATAGTGTTGCGGAGTCCCAGGGGTGCTGTGATTCGACACCAAAAAAACCATAAAACATTAATCCTAAACCCTAAACCCTAAACCCTAAAAACTAAACCTTGAATCGTAAATTCCATAAACCCTAAACATTTAGCCCTAAACAATAAACCCTAAACCCTAAACCCTAAGCCCTAACCTGTAATCCCTTAAACCTAAACTTTAAACCTTGAGACCTAAACCCTAAATCCTAAACTCAAAACCCTAAACCCTAAAACCTAAACTGTAAACTATAAACCATAAACCATAAATACTAAACCCTAAACCCTAAACTCAAAACCCTAAAACATAAACCATAAAATCTCAACCTTAAACACTAAAACCTAAAAGGTAAACCTTGAATCATAAACCCCATTAATGCTAAACCTTTAGCCCTAAACCATAAACCATAAACCCTAAACCCTAAACCGTAAACCATAAACCATAATTCCTTAACCCTAAACCCTAAACCAAAAAAACTAAATCTTTAACCGTAAACCCCATAAACTGTAAACATTTAGCTCTAAACCCTAAACCCTAAGACCTAAACCCTAAACCTAAACCCTAAATGCTAAATCCTAAACACTAAACCCTAAACCCTAAACCCTAAACCCTAAACCCTAAATATTAAACCCTAAATCATAAACCATAAAACATAAATCTTAAACCCTAAACCCTAAATTCAAAACCCTAAATCCTAAATTATAAACCCTAAACCCTAAACCCTAAAAACTAAAACTTGAATCGTAAACCCCATAAACCCTAAAATTGTACCCCTAAACCATAAACCCTAAACCCTAAAAACTAAAACCTAAACCTTGAATTGTAAAACCCATAAACCCTAAACCTTTAGTACTAAACTGAAAAACCAATAATACTCCATATAAATTCATATCACAGGATTGCATATATATAGGAATATGCATTCCTAAAAACAAGGAGGTTGTTCAACAACACTCCCACAAATCTCTCTTCTCAACACCTAAATACGTGAGCTATTGAAACTCAGCAAAACTAATATTGTTATATGAGTTGTTTAATAAACAACAAATATTAACATTTACATTACACATATATATTTACCTCTAAGTAAATATTAAATCATAAATGGAGCACTAAATGATAGATTTCCTAACATAAACCATAAATCCCTAAAACCTAAATAATAAACCCTAAACCCTAAGCCATAAACTGTAATCCCTTAGCCCTAAACCTTAAACCTTGCGACGTAAATGCTAAACCCTAAACCTTAGGTAATAAACCCTAAACCCTAAACCCTAAAAATTAAAACCTAAAAGGTAAACCATAAACCATAAATCCTAAACCCTAAACCCTTAACCCTAAACCCTAAACCCTAAAAACTAAACCTTGAATCATAAACCCCATAAACCCTAAACCTTTAGCCCTAAACATTAAACCCTGAGACCAAAACCCTAAACCCTAAATCCTTAGCTCTAAACCCTAAAACCCTAAAAAAATAAATATTAAAGCCTAAACAATAAACCATAAACCATGAATCCTAATACCTTAAACCTAAACTCAAAACCCTAAACCCTAAACCCTAAATGTTAGACCTTAAAATGTAAACCTTAAACTAAAAACCCAAAACTGTAAACCCTAAACCCCAAAAACAAAACCTTTAATCATAAACCCCATAAACCATAAACCATAAACCCTAAAACCTAAACCATAAACAATAAACCTTAAGGCCTAAACTATAATCCATCTTAAACCCTTAGACATAAAAGCTAAACCCTAAACCCTAAATCCTAAACATTAAACCCTTAACCGTAAACCATAAACCATAAATAATAAACCCTAAACCCTAAAAACTAAACCTTGAATCATATACCGCATAAAACCCTAAACCTTTAGCCCTAAACCATAAACTCTAAACCCTAAACCCTAAGCACTAAATTATAATCCCTTAGACCTAAACCTGAAACACCCAAACCTAAACCCTAAACAGTAAACTTTAATCCCTTAACCCTAAACCTTAAACCATGATACCTAAATGTTAAACATTAAAAAATAAACCTTGAATCTTAAACCCCATAAACCCTAAACCATAAACCCTTATCCCTAAACCCTAAACCCTGAGAACTAAACCATAAACCCTAAACCCTAAATATTAAACCCTAAACCATAAACACAAAACCCAAAAACCTAAACTCTAAACCCTAAACCCTAAACCTTAAATCGTTAAACCCATAAACCCTAAACCTTTAACCCTAAACCCTAAACCCTAAACCATAAACCTTAACGACCCCTAAACCCTAAAACCTTATCCATAAACTATAATCCCTTTATCCTAAACCTTAAACCCTGAGACCAAAAACCTAATCCCTAAACCCTAAACCATAAAACCTAAAGCACTCAACCCTAAACTCTAAACCCTAAATATTAAACCCTAAACTGTAAACCATAAATCCTAAAAAAAACTTGAAACCCTAAACCCTAAGCCCTAAACCCTAAACCCTAAATCCTAAACCCTAATCCCTAATCCATAAACCTTAAACCCTGAGACCTAGACCTTAAACCCTTATACCTAAACCCTAAACCCTAATTCCTAAACCCTGAGCAATAAACCCTAAACCCTAAATCTTAAATATTAAACCTGAAACCATAAACAATAATCAATACATCCTAAACCATGAACCCTAAACTCAAAATCCTAAACCCTAAACCCTAAAAACTAAACCTTGAATTGTAAACCCCATCAACCCTAAACCTTTAGCCCTGAACCCTAAACACTAAACCCTAAACCCTAAGCCCTAATGTGTAATCCCTTAGCCCTAAACCTTAAACACTAAATCATAAACCCTAAACCCTAAACTTGAAACCCTAAACCCTAAACAGTTTAGACCCTAAGTGTTTAAACCCTCAGGGCTAAAACCCTAAACCCTAAACCCTAAACACTACAAACTAAACCTTAAATTGTAAACTCCATAAACCCTAAACATTTATCCCTAAACCATAAACCCTAAAAACTAAACCCTAAACCTTAATACCCAACCTATAATCCCTTAAGCCTAAACCTTAAACCTCGAGACCTAAACCCTAAACCGTAAACCATAAACCATAAATCCTAAACCCTAAACCCTAAACTCAAAACCCTAAACCCTAAACTCTAACCCTAAACCCTAAACCCTAACCTAAAAGGTACATCTTGAATCATAAATCCCATAACCCCTAAACCTTTAGACTTAAACGATAAACCCTAAACTCTTAACCCTAAACCCTAAACCCTAAACCAAAAACCCTAAATCCTAAACCCTAAACACTAAAGTCAAAATCCTAAACCCTAAACCTTAAACCCTAAATCCTAAATCCTAAATCCTAAACCCTAAAAAACTAAACCTTGAATCGTAAACTCCATAAACCCTAAAAATTTATCCCTAAACCATAAAACTTAAACCCTAAATCCTAAACTATAATCCCTTAGTCCTAAACCTTAAACCCTAAACCCGAAACCCTAAACCATAATCCCTAAACCTTAAACCCTAAATCCTAAACATCTAAACCATTAGCCTTAAACCCTAAATATTAAACCCTAAACCCTAAACTCTAAACCCTAAACCCTAAACCATAAACCCTAAAACCCTAAAACCCTAAACCTAAAATGTAAACCCCTAAACCCTAAACCTTAAACCATAAACTCTAAACCCTAAACCTTAAAACCCTAAACCCTGAAACTATAAACATTACCCATAAAACCTCAAACCTTTAGCCCTAAACCCTAAACCCTAAACCGTAAACCCTAAAACCTAAGTCCTAAACCCTAAATCTTAAAACCCTAAATGCTAAACCCTAATCCCTAAACCCTAAACCCTAAATCCTTAAATCCTAAACCTTACCCCTAAAACCTAAACCATAAACCCTAAACCCTAAGCCCTAAACCCTAAACCCTAAACCCTAAACCTTAAAACCTAAACCCTAAAAACTAAACCTTGAAACCCTAAACCATAAACCCTAAACCCTAAACCCTAAACCCTAAACCCTAAACCCTAAACCCTAAACCCTTAAACCATAAACCCTAAACCCTAAACCCTAAAAACTAAACCTTTAATAATAAAACCCATAAACCCTAAACCTTTAGCACTAAACCATGTTGGTTGGATATTTTGTCAAGACAAAATATGAGGTTCAACCACAATACATGGGATTGAATCCCTCCTCAAAGATAGGTGAGGCTTACTTGTTTATTACTAATCTAAAACACATCAAAAATGATATGTACAATATTCACATTAATCTAACCATTGGGGTTGGGATAGAATCCCAAAATCCATATCCATAAAACTAGGTAAAGATTGTAGCTTTTGAAGTAAATGGATTAGAAAGAATACACAATGGAAAGGAAATGACAGGAACGTATTTTCTTTCGGGAAAACACAGATCACGGAATAATCATACGAGTTCTAGATAATAAATGTAATGTATGTTTGAAACTATTTAAAATGATTGAGAATGTTAAACAAAGAATAGCTTAAGATCCTGAACGTAAGAACAATATCTTAAGAGAGATGAATCTCACAACACAACATTTACAAAAATAACATCGATTTCTATTCCTTGAATGATTGAAAGAAAACACAAAGTTCTTCTTCTTCACAATAGTTCTCAATATTCCAAAAATATCAACCCCTTGGAATGCATAAGCACCCCTTATTTATAATAAAAGGCAGTTGAGAGAAAATAGGATAAATCCTAGAAAATAGTCCTTTTAAAAGAGAGTTCTATTTTTCTTGACTCACTTATAGGAGACCAAGTCAAAATTTTCTTCCTATGTGACAAAATAGAAATGAAAAATACATGTTGATTTCAAGATTGAAATGACATGTTAACATTGTGCCTATTCTAAATCATCATCTTTCTCTTCCTCCAACAAAGCCTACTTGTTCTAAAATTCTTGGAATTTTTGCATTATACCTTGCATCTCATTCTCATCAGGCATGGTGGAATGATCACTTAGAACTTCACATGTTTCCTGAGTATCACTAGCATTACCGGGAAGCTTTTTCAACCTCTTGTTGAGTTTCCTTAGGGTCTCCAAAGAATGTTCAATCTTTAAAAACTTGTCAATGATTTCCATGCCGAATCTGTGAGTTGGTTCATGCTAAATTGATTCTTGGATCTATTCGTAAAGATCATCAACAGGTAGGATACCCGATCCTTCACTCAAAACCTTCGCATATATTTTGACTAAATCTTCTTCCAAGTAATTCTTTCCATCGACCAATTAATCTCTTGATTATCTCAATTTACTGCAAGCTTCATTGAGAATCTTTATTCTGAATCTAATGGCTTTGGTCAGCTAGAAATTTTTATCCGCATGTGGGATGATGCCCTCCTTGACCAAGATGTGGGATGGAATTTGTTTCAGTGTTTGGAGAGCTTTGAAAGTCAACTTCAGGTTCCCAATTTCTGAAGAAAAATCATCATCCATTTTTTCTCCATCTTTCTTTATATCCTCTAAAGATTGATAGACTTCCATAGTATCTTGGATGACTTCTTTTCCTTACAGGAGTAGCCTTTGGGTCCATTCATCGACTGCTCTCCCCTTTTTATTGATCTTTTCAATTATGGGTACCGATGAGAAATCAAACCCGATAGGAGTAGAGGATGATGGTGTTGAATCAAGAGGCTTTGAGAGCTTGGGTAATACTTCAGTCAACTATCTCCACTTTCTCTTTAAGCTCATCCCTACTTTCCTTTGTTTCGTTTCAACTTCTGACATATCACATTCATAGCATCTCATGCATCTTGTTGTGCTCCTTGTTACCGTCACTTCCCTAGATCACCCTTGTTATTTGATAGTCAGAGGCCATTATGTCATCCTTAGTTTTATCAGCTGTGGGAGTGCAAATCTTTGCAAATTTGTGCCTTGAAGCATCCACTAAAACCCTTGAAACTATTTTGGGTTTCTTGGTTGATTTAGCAATAGAAGCCTTGAGTGAGGTAAAATCAAAGGTTGGTAGGGGAACTACCACCTTCCTCTTCCTCAGAGTCTAATCAAGTAACCATTGAGGCATGCTCGAAGAATTTCCTACTATTTCAGGAGTTAAGGTCACACTTGTAGGAGGAAGACTCACTGGTGGAGTGGGAACACCCATAAGTCTGGTAATGGATTCAGTGAATAGAGGTGAAGGAGGAGGCATATCTATAGTAACTTTAGTTCCATTAGAGAGAGGTGAGATACCAGAGAAGATGCTAGCCATGGCTAATGAAGAAGATGTAGAAAGAGGAGGTGGAAGTGGTTGCGAAGGATGAAGTGGAAGTGTTTGTGAGGGAGGAGGTGGAAGTGGTTGTGAAGGAGGAGGTGTAACTCCTAAAGCCAAAGCCTAGGAAGTGAGGGATAAAATTACTTCTGTTGGGAAATCGGTAAATGGTGAAATTAGAGGTTGAATCACCTCTACCTCCAAAAATATTTCCCCAATTTCTGGTGGTGTTGGTAATTTTGGTACGCTCACCATTTCAACTGGAGTACTAATTAAAGGGGCTTCTTTTTCTCCTCCCTTCTTGACAAATTTTACCTTTATAGGCCTCTTAGCAGAGCTCTTGTCCTTTTTCTTTTTGGAGGGTCCCACTTTCAAATCAACCAACTTTGAAAAACTATCTTCTTTGTAACTTATTCCCCAAGAGGTGAGTCATGCCTTTGTGCATGCAATAATTGGAGCTTATCTATCTACAATAGAATATTTTTCATTGATAGACCAATCAATGGCTAGGAAAACATATTGATCCTCATTCAGTTCATCATATGAAGGATCTAGAACACTTTCATTGTCACCAGTACCCTCTGGAATGTCAGTGAGATCGAGTGTCTGAATTTCTTCAAGTTTTAATCTATTATGATCCTTTCTGTGGATAGTGACTTCATCAAAAAGATTAATCCAGATGTCTTCTATCTTAGGCACATGTAGATAGAGGGTCCTATATGACTTAAGAACTCCTCGAAAATCAAACACATCTCTAGGTTTCATGTGCTTCTTTAACTTATCCTATAGCTCATGAACTACATTCTTGGCTTTTACCACCATTGAGTAGGTATACATTCAATAGAAATTGGGAAGGATACGATGGCCTTGTGCTTACTCTGTTGGAACTTGTGAAAATCCAACAATTGCCTGACCAACTCCATCAGGACCAACTTGTCTCCTAGATATCTGGGTAATTGGAAAGGATCACCCAGGTACATGACCACTCAAAGATACATGAATTTCTTGAATTATAAGAAGACACAACCCCATTTTGAAACTTTAACCCATACCTCATCAAAGACTCTTGTTTTCCTCAGTTCGGGGTTCATCCTACAGATGTTCTCATAAAAGAAAGCATCATTTACTCTTCTAAATTGGTCCTTAGACCCCTTATTTATTAGCTAAGGAAAATACTGATAAATGTGTTTAGATGTCTTGTTCCCATTTGTGTCCAATCCAGGATAATTCCTCATACCAGCTACTGCATAAGTGACATAAGAGGACATGTAAAATTTTCTTGTAGACAAGATCGTTTTCATCTAGGATTATATCTTGTCACTGATAAGTCTGCCCCAATCAATCCCTTGTTGATTCTTCTTAATGATGACCATGAATTGGTACATCCATCCTTGGAAAACATTTTACTGAGGAAATCCAAAAGCTCGGCTCAACAAAGTAATGATATCATTGATCTCTTGGATGAAATCACTTCTAAGAAAAAATCTTGGAAACCTAGAGAATGCCAGCTTGGCTTTGATTAGGAACTTCTTGTTCACATGTTTAATACAGTATTTTTGATCTTTGTTCACATGCTAACTTGAGGTCTACATCCCCATACTCTTCAAAGTTAGGTAGTCTAAGAAGGTCATCGAAATAACCTCCGTCTAACTTGACTATAACTTCTACCATCTGATTTCTCACTGAATGAGAAGTAAAGTCATAATTCGAAGCACATGCCAAGATAAAATTAGGGCACTGAGTAGACATGGGGAATCCTGTTGCAAGAGGGAGGAAACTGCCATATATTTCTCTCATATAGGAGGTTTGGGAAGAACTCTTGACTCTATTCCAAAAATCTTCCATGTCTACATTTCCAAGTTATGTATCCTAGATGTCATAATTACAATCAATGTAGGAAGGAGGCTCCACCTTCCTAAATTTGTACTTCATCTTCCCTAATTTCTCTAACTTATCTTGTGATGAACCAAGATCCAACATGAGGAGTCTTGGTGGAGGAATGCCTGGATCACTTCTGGTTCGAACAGTCAGGTTTGAAAACTTGTTGAACAACCCCAAAGACCTGATGCACTGGTGAGTGTGTCAGAGGTTAGGCTTTGTCAAACACTATGCAAAACCTGATGCACTGGAGAGAATGTGTCAGAAGTTAGGATTTTTCAGACATCATGTAAAACTTGATAGACAATTGAATGTGTCGGAAGATATTAGATGTTGGAAACCTATAGAAACTCACCACACTTTGGAAAGTGGAAGATGTCAGACACATCAGCAGACCTGACACAAAGGAAAATGGATGTTAAAAGATGTTATATGTCTAGTAAGACTCAAGAACCAACACACTATGGAACTTATAAACTACAAAACACCCTACAAAACCCAAAAATAAGGGATCGGGTTTTTGAGATGTCAAGACATGAAATTTTCCCACCATTTCAATAGTTAGGATTTTTTGTATTCTTCTCCTTTTCTTTAAAATACAAAAGGTATATTCCAAGGAATATAATAGGAAAACACCCTAAGGGTAAAATTTTAATCAATGATTTCCATTGGAATATAACTCAAAAGAAGAAGAAAAACCCAAAACCATAAACCTAAAATGAAAAACAGGAAAGGAAGGAGAAGATGCAAAGAATATCACAAAAAAATTTCAAAAAAACTTCACAAAGAAAAGGTAGAGTAAATACCTTTAGTAAATTAACAAAATAATTAAAAATGGACCACACAATCAAGCACAAGATCAAATCAGGTTCAGAGACTGAGAGAGCATGCATGAGAAAATCCATGCAACCAGAAGAAAAAAAGATAAATATGACGTGTAAATCCAGTTATTTATAAAAAACCCACATTTATTACATCTCACTTCACATGTGTGCCAACCACTTGACAACTTAGCATGAATTCCATGTTGTCATGTTGGGAGTGTTTGGAAACCCAACATGAAGTAAGGTATGTTTAAATGCTTAAAGGTTCCACAAACCCGACACAAGGCATGATATGTCAAGATGCTTGAAGGTTCCAAAAACTTGACACAAGGGAGTTGAATCAGGTTTCAGGTTTCGGGAAACAATTAGCATCTTACATGTAAATAACATGTTTGCATGTTGTTGAAACCTGAAAACCTGAAATACTCTTCAAACAGGTATTTTAGTCAATTTTTTCAAAAATTTCTATGGTTATCCTCATTTTAGCTGGAATAACTAAAATGGGATAACAGTTGGCTCCAGTTGGGGACTTTCTTTGAAATGAAAAAGGAAGAGAACTCATAATTTCTAGCTTTATCCATTGGGCTACGGATAAGAAAGAAGAAAACCAAAACAAACAAACAAACAAAGAAAACAAAAGAAAACACACGACAGAAAATAAATTATGTACAATGTAAGAGAGCATCTTGCATTACTGATGGAATAGCTTCAGATGTTGACCACTGAAAGGTAAAGAGAGAAAATCTCCAGCTGGGTATGATAAATAAAATCTATTTTCACCATTCAGCTAATGAATCTTGAAAGGTCCTTTCCACAAAGAATCAAATTTTCCATACATTCCTTTCTGCTCCCTTCTCTTATCCCAAAGAAGCACCAGATCTCCAATTTTAAAGTCACGTTGCTTTGATTTTTTTATCAAATATCTTATTTAGTTTGCTCTGATGATTTTTAATGTGATCAACCACCTTGCTTCATTCCTCTTCTAGCCTGGCTAGGTACATTACCTTTTTCTCAATAGATTTTTGAAAAGTCTCATCTTCGACTGCTTTGGCTAACTGCAAGGCTGGCAGTTCTACGGAAATAAGAATTTTAGCATCAATTTCATAAAACACCTGGAAAGGGGACATCCCAATAGTTCATTTTGGAGTAATTTGATCTACCCATAATGCATCATACAATGCTTTTTGCCATGTCCTCTGGTTCTCATCCACTAGCTTTCTAATTATGGTAACTAGGTTCTTATTGCTGGATTTAGCTTGACCATTTCCTTAGGGGTAATAGTCAGATGAGTGAGCCAAGGTGATCCCAAATCCATAACAAATTTTTTTCAACTCATGTGATGAGAAATTGGAGGCATTATCAGCCATAATCATTTGAGGAACACCAAATTTGACAATTATATTTTATTTAAGGAATTTACACACGACTTTTGAGGTCAACTGCTAGATTGGCACCACTTCCACCCACTTTGTGAAATATTCTATAGCAGTGAGCATGTAATTATGTCTGGCACTAGAGGAAGGATTCAAAATTCTAATGAAATCAATTCCCCACTGGTGAAAAAGGTTCTTCGATTGCTACAGGATTCAAGGGAAGAATTTCTAGCTTAGGGTGACCAACGAAATGTTGACAAGCTTCACACTTGGATACCTATTGTGCTGAGTCTCGAAAGAGAGTAGGTCAATATTATCTATCCCGTAGGATCTTATAAGATGTCACAGAAGAAGAGAAATTTCCTCCACATGGTAGACTATGGAAGGATTCTAGCAGCCTTACCTGCTGAGATTTATCAAAACAAAGAAGGAATACACCATCAATACCTTTCTTGTATATTCCATTATCTTATAGGATGTATCTTGTAGATCTTAATTTAATTGTCCTCTTATCCTTTTGGCTTAAATGCGGGGGGCATTCCCCATAAGTCGGAAAGAAAGCAATATCCATGTATAATTCGTCAGTTGTGCTCACAAAAAGCACCATGGGTAACTCTGAAGAGGTATCTTTGGTTCTTTCACATTTTGTCTTAGTATTATTTTCCATAATCAATTGGCATAGGCCCCTTCCTCGTACTAACTTGTTAGGTCTAATGTCTAAGTAATACTCTTGAAATTTATAAACGAGTAGCTACATATTTGCACTATATTCTTGTTGTATCAATTACACTAATTTATAGCCATTACAATAGACTAACCTCTTCCTATAAAATAGGAAATGTATCAAACAACTTACCCATTTATAATTTTACGGGTACAACAAAACTCTATAAATAATATATTGTTGAAACAATATATTATAACAATAAACATTCAAACCTAATATTTAATATATAACAATATTGAATATTAGATAATAAACTATAATGTAAACATTTATATTTAATTTCCTAACATTCCCCCCCTTAATGTTTACATGGTACAACATATCTCGTTCGCTGATTGTAGCATGCCACCTCTGTGTGCTCATGATCAACTCCGCAAATGTGCAACATTGGGCTTGTATAAAACTCGAACATGTGCGAACACACATTTCTTCCACTGATGGTTTTCTCCGGCTTCTACCAATAACCTTACCAAATTGGTTTTGTAGGTGTACCAATAACCTTTCACACTTGGTTTTGTAGGATCACCAAAAACCTTACACAATTGGTTTTTACAGGTTTACCAAAAACCTTTACATCATGATTGCTACAATACTTTTTGTCCAATATTATACGATGTCACTAGAAAAGGGAATCATGTAGGAAATACTACTTTCAAAACTGAACAATAAAACACAATGGAAATGGAACAATGAGACCATGTTCCCCCCCTCAATGTGAACATTTCATTTATTCAATCCAAAACAGGAACTCTGAAATCATACTGCACACAACAAACTGTAATTCTGAAATGAAAGAAAACTCACACACACACTGTCACTACAACTTCATGTGGCCCCGTCATTGGTGACTGACGAGAGGTTGCTGAATGACCTCCATCCTCTTGTGCGTCCGTCCTCTAGTCAAAAATCATCTAGAAGAGAAAATCTTCATCACTTTGATGTGCGGTATTTTCTTCCTCTTCATTTTCTCCTTCTTCATCAACAATCATGGCATTATCTTGTAGTTTCCCATCAAGTAAGTCTTGTGCTCTTTTTCTGTAATTATTAGATATATGACCAGGTTGTTTACAATAGTAGCATGTAAATTGTTTCTTCGGTCCTTTAGAGGTTGAACCGTATTTGGGCATTTTCTTACCAAATGCTTTGTTGTTTCTGCCAAACATTGCAATCTCCTCTGGTTCAACAACCATAAATTTTTTTTCTTCATCTAACAAAAAAGAAATAAGTTCTTCTAGACTTGGATTTATTTTGCTTAATGTAAATACCATATTAGAATAACTTGAAGGCATGTTATTAATTAATATTGCTTTAGCATCATCATCAGGTACATCTAATTTTATGCTTGCAAGTTGATTACAAATATACCGAAACTTACTGATATACTCCACCATGCTCTCACCTTCTTCCATCTTGAGGCCGAACAATCTTTGCTTTAAAGATATCACTGTGCTTCTCATTTGTGAACCAAACAACTTGTTTAATGTTACCCAGATTGTATGAGAGGACTTTTTAAAGTCTATATGATGTAGATAAGCATCTGATAGACCCAATTTGATAATTGTTGTAGCCTTTCGATCTCTGCTATCCCATTTTATTGCTTCATCTGCATTTGTTGGTTTTTTTTCTTTTCCATCAACAATATCCCATAAGTATTTGTTGATTAGGAATAATTGAGTCCGCACTTGCCAGGTATGAAAATATTTGCCATCAAATTTTTCAATGTGACTCAACTTATTCATTATGAATTTTCACACAATTTGGACGTCAGATTCTACTGAGAATGTGTCCGTGCAATAACATGTAAAAAGTAATTAAAGAGACTTAACAATTTTTCACAAACTGCAACAAGCTAGTTAAGAGTAACTAAAAGCCATAATTTCCCTGACCTCTATAACACATGTATGCTTTGCTAAGAAATGAAAATACCTTTGAATATTGGAAAACCACTTGCCTTTATTTGTCTACCTGATCTATAGATGGGTGTGACTCAATGCATGGTGATTCAATTGAATCGATTTGTAGAAGATATTGACTGAGCCAATAAAGTGATGGAGCAGTGGTTTGCAAAATAGTTTTGTCAATACAAAGCAACTCAGGGCTGAACCAAACAGACCCATGAGAACACTAAAACTGTCAAAGGATTTGATTGTGCAGACCATTCATTTTTTTTTATGACTCGATATAATTCAATGAATACACATTCTTACAGCTTGCATCGATTTAGATCCATCGTATTATGCAACTGTGTGTCTCTGCGCCTTTATATTTGACTAATAAATTTTGTGAATGGATACAGATTTAACAAAATGACATGAATCTCGATGCAAGGAACCAATCCAAAACCATGCAATCACCAGGAAACAAAAAAACCATGTCTACACAAGAGAATATTAACACTAATGAACTTCAGCTGTGTATAACCAGATCTAAAAGATGACAGTGCCTGACATAAAGACTCGTTTTTGTCTTGGATTTGACTAATCTTCCTCCAAACGGGTTCAAAAAACAATATGCTGACAGTGATTTAAAACGTGGCAGTCTAATCTGTTATTTATAGACTTAATAATATGCAAATAACTTCAAATCCAATGAAGATTCCTGAAGCAGGATATATATGCAAGGAGAGACATCTTACTGGTATGGCTTGACTATGGTAAAACAAAAAAAATGACTTGCATGTACAGGAGCAGTAGCGAAGCACTTCCATCTAGCAAAAATTCACTCTGATACCAAATAAACGAGCAGCTACATATTTGCATAGGATAATATATTAATTCACACTATATTCCTGCTGTATCAATTACACAATGAATTAGGCTAATTTATAGCCATTACAATAGACTAATCTCTTCCTATAAAATAGGAAGTGTATCAAACAACTTACCTATTTATAATTTTACGGGTACAACAAAACTCTATAAATAATATATTGTTGAAACAATGTATTATAACAATAAACATTCAAACCTAATATTTAATATATAACAATATTAAATATTAGCTAACAAACTATAATGTAAACATTAATATTTAATTTCCTAACAACTTAGCTATCCAGTTACCCCATTGATTACCCAGCTCTTGTTGAGTCAAAATGGATTTAACAACAATATTAAGAATGAGAATGAGGGTATTAGAGCTTAACACATAGTATCTAAAATGTTTCACCGCTTGTACCACTGCATAAGCATGCTTTTCAATCTGTGACATCTTTATTTCATGTTCCTTTAATGGGTATCTCATGAAAGTGATGGGAGCATCAATTCCTTATTTTTTCTCCTACATCAGGATGGCTGACACTATGTGTGCGGAAGCATAGCTATACATGATGAAATTTTCTTAAAATCTAGATATACCAGAATAGGAGCATGAGAAATTGCCTTTTTAACTTCATCAAATGTAATCTTCCCTTCATTACTCCATCGAAATGGATTTTTACCTTTCATCATCCCAAGGATATCCTTGATTTTATCAGTGAAGTCAGGTACGAACCTTCTTAGGAAATTGACCTTTCTGAAAAAGGAATGAACTCTATTTTTTCTTTTGGGTAGGGTAAGGCTTTGAATGGCCTTCAACCTCTCTAGTTCGATCTTGGTTCCTTCTCTAGTCATAATATGACCCAACAATTTTCCCTCTGTCAATCCAAACATGGACTTCCTAGGATTTAAGGAAATCTTGTGATGCCTGCATCTCAAGTGTACTTGATCTAGATGATCATAATGATCACTCTATTTTTAGAGAAAATGGTCAAGTCATCCAAATATAAAACTATAACTTTTCCCATCATATCTCTTAATGCCAAGTCCATAGCTCTCTGAAAGGTGGCTCTAGCATTGATCAAACTGAAAGGAATCCTCCTGTAAGCAAAGTTCCCCCATGGGGTTGTGAAGGTCATTTTTTGTTGATCCTTAGTAGCTACCTCAAATGATTATATCCTGAAAATCCATCGAGCATGGATAGCATTTCTGATCTAGTAATGGTCTGTAACACTTGATCTATGATAGGCAAGGGATATTTTTATTTTAATGAAGATTGATTTAGATTTCAGAAATCCACACAAATCCTAATTTCACGATTCTTCTTCTTGATGAGGAAGATGTTAGAAATCTAGGTAGAATGGTGGATTGGGAAGATAATCCTTGCATCTAACATTTTCTGAATTTCTTCAAGAATAGTCCCTAAGATCTTAGGGTTGTAATGTATTTGCTTCTACCTGTGGGGTTTAGCTTCAGGCTTTAATAGAATACTATGTTACACATCTTTAGGGTTGAAGGATTTTAAATCTACATAAGACTAGGCCAAGACATCCATGTATCTCTTCAGGAGTGAAGTGAATTTTGCCTTCTCCTTAGGGAAACAACATTTCTTGATATTCACCATCCATGGTTGATCCAGAGAGCCCAGATTAACTTGATCTACTTCTGATGAGGAGGTTCCTTCAATCTACCTTTTATCATAGATAAAATGATCATGTTTATCAAACAGACATTCCAGAGAAACAAATCCCTTAGGAATCTTGTTTCCTTTAAGCTGAATAAAATAATCATCAACCTCTTGATATGAATTCGAAATGGATTCATGAAAAGCTGATTATGACCCTTCAAAATACAATTCACTAAAATTATCGACTTTCTCCAGAAAAGAAAATATCTATTGATCATCATTAAATACTTGCCAATGTACTGAGTTATCCAGAACACTAGGACAATATACAATTTCAATGGTGTATGTGTCTCGTTTGAACTATGGACGAGGAAGGAGAAGAGATGCAGACACGGCTAAAGAATTGGCTTTGTCATTATGATCCCTCAAAATTGTCTTGATGGAAAAAGCATCAAAGCATTCTATGATATCCCATACCTTATTCCTGTAATGCTTTAGGTGATCAATTTTCACTTGATAGATCCCTTTTACCTAGTTAATAATCATCTTTGCATCTCCTTAAACCTTGAGATTTTGAATTCCCTTTTGTCTGGCCATTTGTAATCCTAATAACAAGGCTTCATACTTAGCTGTATTATTAGTGTTATTAAACTGTAGCTTGAAGATGAAGGGAAAGATTTTAGAATCTGGAGATATAACAACTATACCAGCCCCCGATCTGGTAGTTAAACAGCTCCTGTCAAATTTAAGGGTCCAAATAGCATTAGAATCCTCTTCTTTGACGTCTACAGCTGGTACTTCTGATGTCATGAAGTAATTTCCTAAGCTAGCATCTTCAAAAAGAATTTGAGCCTTGGGGTCATCTGATTTAGTGACCAAATACTTCACTTGAGGTTCAGGATGGAGAATACGATAAACTCCATTAACTGGGATTTTATCCTTGGTCCAGTCCATGTTGATCTCTCCCCCAATGTCTTTACAAAATCCTCTTCTTAAAAGAATACCATAAGCAGCCTGAATATCAACAACCAGAATGGTCATTTTCACTCTCTTCTCTCGGAAGGCGACGAATGCAAATTATGCATCTTTGATTTGACCAATCAAGGGGACTTTCTTAGTTTATAAGGAGTAACACCATCCATATGATTTAGTAAGAGTAAGTCTAAGGGCATGGGCTACCTTTACGGGCATCACATTATTGGAGGCTCTTGAGTCAATGATGTAATTACTGACTTTGAATCCATTTATGAGCAAGGACAAATAAAATGGGTCAATATTTCTTAAAGAAGAAGCACATGCCATATTGGTAGAAGGTAAAGAGTGATTAGGAATTGGAAAAATGCCTTTTGAAGGTGAACTAATAACAACCTTACTTCTAACGAATTTGGCAAGTTTCTTGAATTACTACGGGTTTGATTAGAGGTAAATCCTAAACCGTAAACCCTGAATAATAAACCCTAAACCATAAACCATAAACCATAAATCCTAAACCCTAAACCCTAATCTCAAAAACCTAAAACTAAAAACCTAAACCCTAAACCCTAAACCTTGAATAATAAACCCTCTAAACCCTAAACCTTTAGCCCTAAACCATAAACCATAAACCCTAAATCATAAACCATAAACCATAAACCATAAATAAAAAATCCTTATCCCTAAACACTAAATTCAAAACCCTAAACACTAAACCCTAAATCCTAAACCCTAAACCCTAATAACTAAACCTGAATCGTAAACCCCATAACCCTAGAACCTTTATCCGAATCCATAACCCTAAACCCTAAACCCTAAAAACTAAACCTTAAATCCTACAACCCTAAACCCTAATAACTCAACCTTGATCGAAACCCCATAAACCATAAACCTTTATCCCTAATCCATAAACCATAAACCCTAAACACTAAACTATATCACTTAGTAATTAAAACCTTAAATCCTAAAAACTAAACTTTAAACACCTAACCCTAATCCCTAACCCTAAACCCTAATAAAGACACTAAACCCTAAACCCTAAATATTAAACCTAAACCGTATTATAACCATCACCAGAATCCTAATACCTAAACCTTAAACTCTAAACCCTTAACCCATAGACCAAAACCATAAACCATGAACCTGAGCACTAAACTAAACCTAATAAAAACGCGTTAAACCAATAAACTGTAAACTAAACAAGAAAACCCAAACTTAAAATCCTAAACCATAAAAAACTAAACCTTGAATCGAAACCCAATAAACCCTAAAAATGTAGCAGCGAAAAACCCAAAAACCGAAACGCTTAAATGTAAATTCCTTAGCAATTTATAACCTTAAAAACCCTGTTGTGACCTTAACCAGAAAACACTAAACCTAAACCTAAACCCTCATATTTGGACTCTAAAAACAATAAACCCTAAAATATAAATGTTAAACACAAACTCAAAACCTAAACCCAAAAACCTAAAAATAAAACCTTGAATTGTAAACCGCCAGAACCCAAACCTAAACCCTAAACCCTAAGCCCCTAAAAATTGAAATCACCTTAAACTGAGACCTAAACCTTAAACCCTAAACCTTAAATCCTACACATTAAACCCTAAACCATAAAATTATAAAAAAAAATCCACAAACCATAAACCTAAACACTTAAAAACCTTGAATCGTAAAACCCACACTAAACCCTAAACCTTGAGCCCTCTACCGGAAACAGTAAACGGCAAACCCTAAACCCATAACCATAAAACGTTAATCCCTTAGCCCTAAACTTAAGCCCTAATTCCTAACCCTAGACCCTAAACCATAAACATTAAAACTAAGCTTTTTAATCGTAAACCCCATAAAACCCTAAACTTTTATCCCTAAAGTAAAAAACCCTATAAACTAAACCTTAAACCATGACACTAAAACCCTAAACCCTAAAAACTAAATATTAAACCCTAAAATATAAACCATAAACTCAAAACCCTAAAACCTACTAAACCCTAAAAACTAAACTCTTGAATCTAAAACCACCCATAAACCTAACCTTTAGCCCCTTAAACATAAAACCCAGAAACGTTTAAACCCGAAACAGTAAACCAGCAACACTAAACCCTAAACCTTAAACCCTAAAATATTAAATCCGAAACCGTTTAAACCATAAACCTTTGAATCCTAATACTAAACCTTAAACTCTCAACCCTTAACCCTTAGACAATAAACCCTAAAAAACATGAATCCGAGCACTAAAAACTAAACAAAAACCGTAAACATAAACTGTAAATCCTTAAACCCAAACCCTAAACTAAAATCATAAACCATAAAACTAAACTTGAATCGTAAAACCAATGAAAACCCTAAACCTTTAGCAAATAAACCAAAACCGAAACGCTAAAATGTAATTCCTTAGCATTAAACCTTAAACCCTGTGACCTAAACCCAAAACACTAAACCCTAAACCCTAAACCCTAAATATTGGACTCTAAAACATAAACCCTAAAATATAAATGTTAAACCTACACTAAAACTCAACACCCTAAACCCAAAACCCTCAAAACTAAACCGAATTGTAAACCTATAAACCTACACACTAAACCGAAAACCCTAAAGCCATAAATTGTAATCAACCCCTTTTTTAAAAACCCTAGACCTTAAACCCTAAACCCTAACCCTAAATCCTAAACATTAAAACCCTAAACCATAAAATTATAAAAAAAATCACAAACCCTAAACCTAACACTAAACCGTAATCGTAGAAACCCCCTAACCCTACACCTGTAGGCCTAAACAATACTTCAAACCTAACCCTCAACCATACTTTATCCCTTAGCCCTAAACCTTAACCCGAATTCCTAACCTCTAGCCCTAAACCTAAACATTAAAAACTAAGCCTTTAATCGTAAAACCACCCCATAAACCCTAAACTTTTATCCCTAAAGTAAAAAACCCTATAAACCCAAAAAACCTTAACCTGATCACTAAACCCTAAACCCGAAGCCCTGAAATTGTAACTCCACCTTAAACCCGGAGACCTAAACCCTAAACCCTAACCCTAATCCAACATTAAACCCTAACCATAAAGGTTATAAAAAAAATCCCAAACCCTAACCCCTAAAACACTACTTGAATCGTAAAACCCATAAACCCTAAACCTTTAGCCCTAAACAATAAACTTCAAACCCTAAACCCTAAACCATAAACTTTAATCCCTTAGCCCTAAACCTTAAGCCCTAATTCCTAAACCCTAGACCCTAAACCATAAACATTAAAAACTAAGCCTTTAATCGTAAACCCCATAAACCCTAAACTTTTATCCCTAAATAAAAAACCCTATACCCTAAACTTAAAACCATGAGCAACTAACCCAAACCCTAAACCTAAATATTCAACCCAAAATGTAAACCATAAGACTCAAAACCCAAATACACCCTAACCCTAAAACTAAACCTTAAAGTTTGTTTCAGCCATAAAACCCAAAACCTTTTAGCCCTAAACCATAAACTATAAAACTTAACCCTAAAACCTCACCCTTTTCTTCCCTAAAATATAATTCCTTCATCCTAAACCTTAAACCCTGAGAACCTAAACGCTCAACCCTAAACATAAATCCTCTCAATCCTAAACTCTAAACCTAAATATTAAAACCTAAACCATAACCATAATCCTACCCTAAACTCTAAACCCTAAATATTAAAACCTAAACCATAAACCATAAATCCTAAACCCTAAACTCAAAACCCTAAACCCTTAACCCTAAAGCCTATACCATAAACAATAATCCCTAAAATATAATCTCTTAGCCCTAAACCTTAAACCTTAAGACGTAAACCCTAAACCCTAAACCATAAAAATTAAACCTTAAATCGTAAACCCCATAAACCCTAAACCTTTAGCCCTAAACACTAATACCTTAGCCTTAAACCTTAAAATCTGAGAGCTAGAAATTAAACCCAGAGCCCTAAATCCTAAAACCTAATCCCTAAACTATGTACACTAAAAAATAAACCATAAAACTTAAATATTAAACCCGAAACCATAAACCATACATCCTAAATGCTAAACTCAAAAATTTAAATGCTAAACCCTAAACCCTAAAACCTAAAAACTAAACCTTGAATCGTAAACCCCATCAACCCTAAACCTTTAGCCCTAAACCATAAACCTAAAACACTAAACCCTAACCCCTAAGCTATAATCACTTACCCCTAAACCTTAAACACTAAACCCTAAACCCTAAATATTAAACCCTAAACTTTAAACTGTAAACCATAAATCCTATACACTAAACCATAAACTCAAAACCCTAAACGCTATACCCTATTCCCTAAATATTAAATCCTAAACCGTAAACCATATACCATAAATCCTAAACCCTAAACCATAAACTTGAAACCCTAAACCCTAAAATCCATAAACCCTAAACCCTAAACCCTAATTCCTAAACTTGAAACCATAAAACCTAAACCCTAAACCCTAAACCATAAACCATAAACCCTAAAAGATAAACCTTGAATCATAAATCCCATAAACCCTAAACCTTTATACCTAAACCCTAAACCCTGAACTCTAAACAATAAACCGTAAATTGTAAACCATAAATCCTTACCCCCCAATACTAAATTCAAAACCCTAAACCCTAAACCCTAAAAAATAAACATTGAATCATAAACCCCATAAACAATAAAACTTTATCCCTAAACCATAAACCATAAACCCTAAACTGTAATCCCTTAGTCCTAAACCATAAAAATTAAAACCTAAATCCTAAACCATAATCCCTAACACTTAAACCCTAAACCCTAAACCCTAAATATTCAAAACTAAAATATAAACCATAAATCCTCAACCCTAAACCCTAAACGCTAAACTGTAAACCCTAAAATGTAATTCCTTAGTCCTAAACCTTAAACCCTGAGGCCTAAACCCTAAACCCTAAACCCTAAACCATAAATCATAAACCATAATAACTGAAACTTGAATCGTAAACCCCATAAACCCTAATCCATAAACTCAAAACCGTAAACCCTAAACCCTAAACCATTAACCATAAACAATTAACCCTAAACCTTTATCCCTAAAACCTAAACCCTAAACCCTAATCCCTAGACTATAATCCCTTAGTCCTAAACATTAAACCCTAAACCTAAAATCCTAAAATGTAAACCATAAACCATAAATACTAAACCCTAAATCCTAAACTTGAAAAGCTAAACCCTAAACCCTAAACATTAAGCCATAAAATGTAATCCCTTAACCTAAACCTTAAACCATTAGATCTAAAACCTAATCCCTAAACTCTAAACACTGAGCACTAAACCCTAAACCTTAAATATTAAACCTAAAAACCTAAACCATAAACCCGAAATCCTAAACCCTAAACCCTAAACTCAAAACCCTAAATTCTAAGCCCTAAACCCTAAACACTAAAAACTAAACCTTGAAACGTAAACCCCATAAACCATAAAATTTTATCCCTAAACCATAAACCCTAAACCCTAAGCCCTAAACTGTAATGCCTTAGCCCTAAACCTTAAACCTTGAGACCTAAACCATAAACCCCAAACCCTAAACCCTAAACCCTAAATCCTAAACCCTGAGTAGTAAAGCCTAAACCCTATACCCTATACCCTAAATATTTAACCCTAAACCATAAACCATAAACCATAAATCCTAAACCCTAAACTTGAAACACTAAACCCTAAACCCTAAACCATAAACCCTAAAAACTAAACCTTGAGTCGTAAACCCTATAAACCCTAAACTATAATCCCTTAGCATTAAACCTTAAACCTAAACCCTAAACCCTAAATCCTAAACCTAAAACCCTAAACCCTAAACCCTAAACTCTAAACCATAAACCATAAATCCTAAACCCTAAACCCTAAACTCAAAACCTTAAAACCTAAACACTAAACCCTAAACCCTAAAAACTAAAAACTAAACCTTGAATCATAAGCCCCATAAACCATAAACCATAAGCCCTAAACCATAAACCCTCAACCCTAAACCCTAAACCCTGAGCACTAAACCCTAAACTCTACATATTAGACCCTAATCCATAAACCATAAACCATAAACCCCAATCCCTAAATTTGAAACCCTAAACCCTACACCCTAAAAAATAAACCTTGAATTGTAAACCCCATAAACCCTAAATGTTTAGCCCTAAACCATAAACCCTAAACCCTATACCTTGAACCCTAAACACTAAGCCCTAAACTATAATCCACCTTAAACCCTAAACCCTAAACCATAAATCCTAAACCCTAAAAACTAAACCTTGAATTGTAAATCCCATAAACCCTAAATCTTTAGCACTAAACCATAAACCCTAAGCCCTAAGCCCTAAGCCCTAAACCCAATATCCTAAGCCCTAAACTATAATCCCTTATCCTTAAACCTTAAACACTGAGACCTAAACCCTAAAGCCTAAACCCTTAACCTTAAAGCCTCAGTAAAAAAACCTAAACACTAAACCCTAACAATTAAACCCTAAAAAGTAAACCATAAACTATAAATCCTAAACCCTAAACACTAAACTCAAAACCCTAAACCATTAACCCTAAACACTTAACTCTAAAATCTAAACCTTTAAATGTAAACCTCATAAACCCTCAACCTTTAGCCCTAAACATTAAACCCTGAGACCTAATCCCTAAACACTAGACCCTAAACCCTAAACCAAGAGCACTAAACCCTAAACCCTAAATATTAAAACCTAAATCATAAACCATAAACCATAAATCCTAATCCTTAATCCCTAAACAAAAAATCATAAACACTAAACCCTAAACCCTAGACTCTAAATCTTGAGCACTAAAACCTAAACCATAAACCCTGAATATTAAACCCTAAACCGTAAACCATAAACTATAAATCCTAAACCCTAAACCCTAAACTCAAAAACCCTAAACCCTAAACCTTAAACCCTAAAAACTAAACCTTGAATCGCAAACCTGATAAATCCTATACCTTTAGCCCTAAACAATAATTCCTAAACCCAAAACCATAAACCCTAAGACCTAAACTATAATCCCTTATGCCTAAACCCTAAGTCTTAAGACTAAAACCCTAAACCATAAAACCTAAACCACAAACCATAAACCCTAAACAATAAAACCTAAAGACTAAACCTTGAATCGTGAACCCCATAAACCCTAAACCTTTATCCCTAAACCATAAACCCTAAAATCTACACACTAAACCCTAAACCCTAACCCCTAAAATGTAATCGCTTAATTGTAAACCCTAAACCCTAAACCCTAAACCTTGAGCAGTAAACCCTAAACCCTAAACCCTAAATATTAAACCCTAAACTGTAAAGTCAAAACCCTAAACCCTAAACCCTAAACCCTAAATATTAAACCCTAAAATATAAAGTCAAAACCATAAACTCTAAACCCTAAACCCTAAACCTAAAAAAAACCTTGAATCATAAACCCCATATAAACTAAACCGTAAACCCTAAACCCTATTCCATAAACCCTAAACACTATACCCTAAAGCCTGAACCCTAAGCCCTAAACTGTAATCCATTAGCCCAAAACTTTAAACCCTCAGATCTAAACCCTAAACCCTAAACCCTAAACCTAAAATATTAAACCCTAAACCATAATCCATAAACCATAAATCCTAAACCCTAAACACTGAACAATAAAACCTAAAAACTAAACCTTGAATCATAAACCCCATAATCCCTAAACCCTAAACCCTAAACCATAAACCCTAAGCCCTAAACCATAATCCCTTAGCCCTAAACCTTAAACCTTGGGACCTAAACCCTAAACCCTAAAGCCTAAAACTAAAAACCTAAACTCTTGGCACTAAACCTTAAAACATAAACCCTAAATATTAAACCCTAAACCATAAAACATATACCATTAATCCTAAACCCTAAACCCTAATCTCAAAACCCTAAACCCTAAACCCTAGATCATAAATCCTAAACCATAAACCATAAACCATAAATCTTAAACGATAAACCCTAAACTCGAAATCCTAAACACTAAACCATAAACCCTAAACCTTGAAAACTAAACCATGAATTATAAACCCCATAAACCCTAAACCATAAACCCTAAACCCTAAATTGTAATCCCTTAGCCCTAAACTTTAAACCTTGAGACTAAAACCCTAAACCCTAAACTTGAAACCCTAAACCCTAAAAACTAAACCTTGAATTGTAAACCCCATAAACCATAAACCATAAATCCTAAAACCTAAACCCTAAACTTCAATCCCTTAGCCCTAAACCTTAAACCATGAGGCGTAAACCCTAAATGCTAAAGCCTAAACCATAAACCCTCAACTATAAATCATAAAACATAAATACTAAACCCTAAAATCGAAACCCTAAACCCTAAACCCTAAAAAATAAACCTTGAATCATAAATTTCATAAACCCTAAGCCACAAACAATGAATCATAAACCCCATAAACCCCAAACCTTAAGCCTAAACCATAAACCCTAAACACTAAAACCTTAGCCCTAAACTCGAAACCTTAAACCCTAAACCCTAAACCCTAATCCCTAAAATGTAATCCCTTAGCCCTAAACCTTAAACCCTTAGACATAAACCCTAAACCCTAAAACCTAAACCCTAAACCTAAACCATTAAAACTAAACTTTGAATCGTAAACACCATAAACCCTAAAATTTTAGCCCTAAAACCTAAACCCTAATCCCTTAGCCCTAAACCTTAAAACATGTGACCTAAACCTTAAACCCTAATACCAAAACCCAAAACCCAAAACCCTAAACCTTGAGCACTTAACGCTAAACCCTAAACCTTAAATATTAAACTCGAAACCGTAAACCATAAACCATGCATCCTAAACCCTAAACAATAACTTGAAACCTAAACCCTAAACCCAAAAAACTAAACCTTGAATCATAAACCCCATCATCCCTAAACCTTTAACCCTAAATAATAAACCCTAAACCTTATGCCCTAAGTTGTAATCCCTTCGCACTAAACCCTAAACCCTAACCCCTAACCCCTAAACCCCAAACCTTTAGCAGTAAACCCAAAACCCTAAACCCTAAATATTAAACCCTAAACCGTAAACCATAAAAAATAATCATAAACTATAAAAAAACTAAACTTGAAACCCTAAACCCTAAAAACTAAACCTTAAATCATAAACCCCATAAAACCTAAACCGTTAACCCTTAACCCTAAACCCTAAACCACAAAACCTAATCCCTAAATCTTAAAACCTGAGACCTACAACCTAAACCCTCAACCCTAAAGATAACTCTAAACTGTAAACCATAAACCATAAATCCTATACCCTAAACCCTATAATTGAAACCCTAAACCCTAAACCCTAAACCCTGTTCTATAATCTCTTAGCCCAAAACTTTAAACCCTGAGACTAAAACCCTAAACCTTAAACCCTAAATCCTAAACCCTAAACCTTGAGCCATAAATCCTAACACCTAAACCATAAACAATAAATCCTAAACCCTAAACTTGAAACCCTAAACCCTAAACCCTAAAAAATAAATCTTGAATTATAAACCCCATAAACCATAAACCATAAACCCTAAAACCTAAACCGTAAACTTCAATCCCTTAGCCCTAAACCTTAAACCATGAGATGTAAACCCTAAAACGCTAAAGCCTAAAGCCTAAACCCTAAACTATAAATCATAAACCATAAATCCTAAACCCTAAAATTGAAACCTTAAACCATAAACTATAAAAACTAAACCTTGAATCGTAAACCTCATAAACCATAAGCCCTAAATGCTAAATCATAAACCCCATAAACCCTAAACAGTAAACCTTTAGCCCTAAACTCGAAACCTTAAACCCTAAACCTTAAGCCCTAAAATTTAATCCTTAGCCCTAAACCTTAAACCCTTAAATGTAAACCATAAACCCTAAAACCTAAACCCTCAACCCTAAACCATTAAAACTAAACTTTGAATCCTAAACACCATAAACCCTAAACGTTTAGCCCTAAACCCTAAACCCTAAACCCTTAGCCCTAAACCTTAAAACATGTGACCTAAACCTTAAACCCTAAGACCTAAACCCTAAACCCTTAACGCAAAACCCAAAACCCTAAACCCTGAGCACTAAATGTTAAACCCTAAACCTTAAATATTAAACCTGAAACCGTAAACCATAAACCAAACATCCTAAACCCTAAACAATAACTTGAAACCTAAACCCTAAACCCAAAAAACTAAACCTTGAATCATAAACCACATCATCCCTAAAGCTTTAACCCAAAATCATAAACCCTATTCCCTAACCCCTAACCCCTACACCTTAAACCCTAAATATTAAACTCTAAACCGTAAACCATAAACCATAATCATAAAGACTAAAAACTAAACTTGAAACCCTAAACCCTAAACTTTAAAACCTAAGACCTAAAACCTAAACCCTAAACCCTAAACATAACCCTAAACCGTAAACCATAAACCATAAATCTTATACCCTAAACCCTAAAACCTTAACACTAAATATTAAACCCTAAAATATAAAGTCAAAACCATAAACTCTAAACCCTAAATCCTAAACCTAAAAAAAACCTTGAATCTTAAACCCCATATAAACTAAACCGTAAACCGTAAACCCTATTACATAAACCCTAAACACTATACCCTAAACCTTGAACCCTAAGCCCTAAACTGTAATCCATTAGCCTAAAACTTTAAACCCTCATATCTAAACCCTAAACCTAAAATATTAAACCCTAAACCATAATCAATAAACAATAAATCCTAAACCCTAAACACTGAACCCTAAAACCTAAAAACTAAACCTTGAATCATAAACCCTAAACCCTAAACCCTAAACCCTAAACCATAAAACCTAAGCCCTAAACCATAATCCCTTAGCCCTAAAACTTAAACCTTGGGACCTAAACCCTAAACCCTAAAACCAAAAACCAAAAACCTAAACTCTTGGCACTAAACCTTAAAACCTAAACCCTAAATATTAAACCCTAAACCATAAAACATAAACCATTAATCCTAAACCCTAAATCCTAATCTCAAAACCCTAAACCCTAAACCCTAAACCCTAGATCATAAATACTAAACCTTAAAACTTAAACCATAAATCTTGAACGATAAACCCTAAACTCGAAATCCTAAACACTAAACCATAAACCCTAAACCCTGAAAACTAAACCATGTATTATAAACCCCATAAACCGTAAACCCTTAGCCCTGAACCCTAAACCCTAAATTATAGTGCCTTAGCCCTAAACTTTAAACCCTGAGACTAAAACCCTAAACCCTAAACTTGAAACCTTAAACCCTAAACCCTAAAACCTAAACCTTGAATTGTAAACCCCATAAACCATAAACCATAAATCCTAAAACCTAAACCCTAAACTTCAATCCCTTAGCCCTAAACCTTAAACCATGAGACCTAAACAATAAACCCTAAACCTTGAACACTAAACCCTAAACCCTAAACCATAAATACTAAAACCTAAAATTGAAACCCTAAACCCTAAAAAATAAACCTTGAATCATAAATCCCATAAACCCTAAGCCCTAAACGCTAAATCATAAAGCCCATAAAACCTAAACCTTAAGCCTAAACCATAAACCCCATTAATCCTAATACTTTATCCCTAAACTCAAAACCATAAACCCTAAACCCTAAACCCTAAACCCTAAACTGTAATCCCTTAGACCTAAACCTTAAATCCTTAGACGTAAACCCTAAACCCTAAACCTTAAACCCTAAACCCTCAATATTAAAACCTAAACCATTAAATCATAAACTTTTAATCATAAATCCTAAACCTTAGACCCTAAAACCTAAACCGTAAACACTAAATCATAACCCATAAATACTTAAAACATGTGACCTAATCATTAAACCCTAAGACATCAAACCTACTAATCCCTAAACTCAAAACCCTAAACCCTAAACCATAAACCATAAGCACTTAAACTATAATCCCTTAGCCCTAAATATTAAACCCTGAGGCCTAAACCCTAAACCCTAAACCATTAACAATAAACAATTAACCCTAAACCTTTAGCCCTAAATGCTATACCTTGAATCGTAAACCCCATAATCCCTAAACTGTAATCCCTTAGTCCTAAACCCTAAACCCTAAACCTTGAATTGTAAACCCCATAAACCATAAACCATAAACCATAAATATTAAACCCTAAACTTCAATGCCTTAGCCCTAAACCTTAAGCCATGAGACGTAAACCCTAAATGCTAAAGCCTAAATCCTAAACCCTAAACCCTAAACATTAACCCATATAATGTAATCCCTTAGACCATATACCTTAAACACTAAGATCTAAAACCTAAACCCTAAACCCTAAATCCTAAACCCTAAGCCCTAAACCTCATAAACCCTAAACCCTAAACCTTGAAACCTAAACCCCATAAACCCTAAACCTATAAACCTAAACCATAAACCCTAAACCTAAACCCTATAGACCTAAACTCTAAACCTTAAACACTAAACCCTAGTAAACCCTAAACCATAAACCCAGAAATCCCTAAACCCTAAACCTTAAACACTAAACAATGTAAAACCTAAATTCTAAAGCCCTAAACCCTAAAAACCCTAAAAACTAAACCTTGAATCATAAACCCTAAAAAACCTAAACCTTTATCCCTAAACCCTAAACCTTAAACCCCTAAAACACTAAACCCTAAATTAAACATAATGCCTTAAAACATATACCCTAAACCTTAAATAAACCCTAAGACCTTAAACCCTAAACCCTAAACCATAATCCCAAAAACCTAAACCCTAAGCACTAAACAATAAACCCTAAACCATAAATAAACCTGAAACCATAAACCATAAACCTAAAATCCTAAACTCTAAAACAGTAAAACACCTAAACCCTAAACCCTAAACCCTAAAAACTAAACCTTGAATAGTAAACCCTATAAACCCTAAAGCTTTAACCCTAAACCATAAACCCTAAACCCTAAACCCTAAACCCTAAACCCCAGGCCCTAAGTTGTAATCCCTTCGCCCTAAACCCTTGAGACCTAAACCTTACCCTAATCCCTAAACTGTAAACCCTAAACCCTGGGAAATAAACCCTAAACCCTAAACCCTAAAAATTAAGCTCTAAAAAGTAAACCATAAACAATAAATACCTAAACCCTAAACCTGTTGAAACCATAAACCCTAAACCCTAAACCCTAGAACCCTAAAATCTAAACCTTGAATCGTAAACCCTAAACCTTAAATATTTAGCCCTAAACCCTAAACCCTAATACCTAAACCCTAAAATACAAAATCCCTAAACCCTAAACCCTAAAGCCTTAAGACCTGAACCAAACACGTAAACCCTAAACCAATAAATCCTAAACCCTAAATCATAAACCAGTAAACCCTAAAACCTAAGCCCTAAACCTTAAACCTAAAAACTGTAAACCTTGAGTCATAAACCCTATAAACCCTAAACCTTTAGCCCTAAACCATAAACCCCAAACCCTAAACCCTAAACACTATGCCCTAAATTATAATCCCTTAGCCCTAAAACCTTAAGCCTTAAAGCCTAAACACTAAAACCTGAATCATAAAACCCTCTATAACCCTTACACCTAAAATGCCTAACCCTAAACCCTAAATCCTAAAAATAAATAGCTCTAAACCCTAAACTGTGGCCCTGAACCACTAAACCCTAAACCCTAAACCCTAAACAACTACCCTAAACCATAAAACATTAAACCATAAATCCTAAACCCTAAACCCTAAACACTATACCCTAAACCCAAAACACTATACCCTAAACCATTACCCGAATCATAAACCCTAAACCATAAACCCTAAACCCTAATCACTAAGCCCTAAATTGTTATCCATCTTAAACCCTTAAACCTAAACCCTAAACCCTAAACCCTAAACATTAAACCCTTAACCATAAACCATAAACCCTAAATCCTAAACCCTAAACCCTATATCCTCGAAACCCTAAACCCTAAACCTTGAGTTCCAAAACCCATTAACCCTAAACCCTAAACCCTAAACCACTAAACCCTATAACCCTAAACCCTAAACCCTAAACCTTAAACCATAAGGCTCTAAATCCCTAAAAACCATAAGCCATAAACCCTAAAACCTAAACACTTAAATCACTAAACCATAAATTAAACCCATAAAACCTAAACCTTAAACCTAAACCCTAAATCCTAAACCCTAAACCCTAAACCCCAAACCCTAAACCCTAAACCCTAAACCCTAAACATTAAAACTGTAAAACCTAAACCCTAAACCCTAAACCCTAAATGCCTAAACCCTATAAACCCTAAACCTTAAATACTAAACCCTAAACCCTAAACCCTAAACCTTGAAACCTAAACCCTAAACCTATAAACTAAACCTTAAACCCTAAACCTATAAACCCTAAACCCTAAACCCTTTAACTATAAACCCTAAATCACTAAACCCTAAACCTAAATGTAAACCCCCTAAAAACTAAACCTTGAATCGTAAACCCCATAAACCATAAACCTTTATCCATAAACCATAAACCCTAAACCTTAATCAGCTAAACCCTAAACTATAAATACTTAAACCCTTAAGCTCTAAACCCTAAACATCATAAACTCTAAACATTAAACCCTAAACCCTAAACCCTAGACCCTTAATCCTAAATTGTAAACCACTAAACCATAAATCCAAAACCCTAAACCCTAAACTAACCCCTAAACCCTAAACCCTAAACCCTAAACCCTAAACCCTAAACTATAATCCCTTACCCTAAACCTGTAAATCCTAAACCCTAAACCCTAAACTTTAACCCTAAACCCTAAATCATAAACCCTAAACTCATTAAACCCTAAACCCTAAACCATAAACCCTAACCATGTAATCTAAACCCTAAACCATAAACCCAAAACCTAAACCCTAAACCCTAATACCCTAAATTACTAAACCCTAAACCTATAACCCTAAACCCTAAACCCTAAACTTATAAAATCATAAACCCTAAATCCTAAGCCCTAAACCCATAAACCCTATATCCCTAAACCATAAGCCCTAAACCATAAAGCCCTAAACCCTAAACCTTCAAACCCTAAACTCATAAACCCTAAACCATTAACCTTAAACCTTAAACCTTAAACCCTAAACCCCTATAAACCCTAAAACCTTAAACCCTAAACTTTAAACCCTAAACCCTAAACCCTAAACCCTAAACCCTAAAACCCCTAAACCCTAAACTCTAAATCCCTAAACCGTAAACCCCTTAAACTGTAAACCATTAGCCATAAACCCTAAACCCCAATAAATCCTAAATCTTTAAACCTAAACCCTAAACCCATAAACCCTAAATTAGCCCTAAAACCTTAAGTCTGTAAGCCCCTAAACCCTAAACCCTAAACCCTAAACCATAAACCTTAAACCCTCAAAACCCTAAACCCTAAACCCTAAACCCTAAACCATAAAGCCTAAAGCCTAAACCTAATCCCTCAACCCTAAACCTTAAACCCTAAGTACCTAAACCCTAAACCCTAAACCTAAACACTAAACCTCCATAAACCCTAAACCCTTAAACCCTAAACCCTAAACCCTAAACCTTAAACCCTAAACACTAAAAATTAGATCCCTAAATCCTAAGCCCTAAACCCTAAACCATAAACCCTAAATCTAATCCCTAATCCCTAAACCCTATACCTAAACCCTAAACCTAAACCCTAAACAATGTAAGCTATAAAACCTAAACCTAAACCTTAAGCCCTAAACCCTAAACCCTACACCACAAAAATGCTAATCCTAAAATCGTAAGCCCCTTAAACCCTAAACCTAAAATCCTAAAACCCTAAACCCTAAACCCTAATCCATTAACCCTAAACCTTAAATCCTAAAGCTAGACATAAACCTTGAGACCCTAAATCCTAAACCAATAGACCCTAAATCCCTAAAACATAAATGTCTATAACCTATAAATCTCTTAAACCTAAACCCTAAACCCTAAACCATGATCCTGGCCTAAACCATAAACCCTAAACCAAATGAGGCCCTAAACACTAAATCCTAAACCCTAAAAGCCTAAATCCTAAACCCTTAAAATCGTAACCCTAATCATCCCTAAATCCTTTAAACCCTAAACCATACACCTAAAACCCTAAACCCTAAAACCTAAATCTGTAATCACTTGTCTCTAAACCCTAAACCCTAAACCCTAAGCTTTAAACCCTAAACCCCTAACCCTAAACAATAAACCCCTAAACCCTAAACACTAAACCTTAAACCCTTGAATCAAAAACCCTAAATATAAACCCTAAACCTTAAACCATAAACCCTAAATCCTAAACCCTAAACCCTAAACTATGAGTCCTAAACATAAACCCTAAACCTTGATCCATAAACACTAAACCCTAGAAATCTAAACCCTAAATCCATAATCCCTAATCCCTAAGCATTAAACCCTGAATCACTGTAAACCATAAATCCTAAATCCCTAAACACTAAACCCTAAATTTGTAAACCCTAAAACCTAAATCCATAAACCCTAAACCCAGATAAACCCTAAATCCTAAAATAGCCATAAACCCTAAACCTTGAACCCTAAACACATAAACCCTAAACTTGAGCCATAAATATGAAACCCTAAACACGTAAACTTGTAAACCATAAACCCTTTACCCCCCAACTCCACAAACCATAAAATCTAATCCCTTAACCCTAAACACTAAACCCTAAGCCCTAAGCCCTAAACACTAAAACCTGAGCCCTAAACCCTAAACCATAAACCCTAAAGCCTAAATCCTAAACTATAAGCCCTAAAAAATAACCCTAAACCCTTAAAATTGGGCTCTAAACCCTAAACCCTAAACCTTGAGCTCTAAACCATAAACGCTAAACCCTAAGCTGTAAACCCTAAGCCATAAAACCTAAACACTAAACTATAAACCATAAATCTTAAACCATAAACCCTAAACCATAATCACTTAACTCTAAACCCTAAACCCTTAGACCCCTAAAACCTAAACCATAAACCCTAAACCCTAAGGCCCTAAACTATAAAAACTAAACTCACCTAAACCCTAAACCCTTATCCCAGTAAACCCTAAACCCTGAGCCACTAAACCAAAAGTATAAACTCTAAACCCTAAGCTTTATCCGTAAACCCATAAAACCTAAACCCTTAAAAACCCTAAGCCCTAAATCCTAAACCATAACCTAAACCCTTAAACCATAAACCCTAAACACTAAACCCTAAAACCCTTAAACACTAAATATGTAAACCCTAAAATCGTAAACCATAAACCATAAACCCTGTAGCCCTAAACCCTAAATCCAATAAACCCTAAGCCAAAATCTAAACCCTAAACCCTAAACCCTAAACCGTAAACCATAAACCCTTTAATACCCTAAACCCTGAGCCATAAATGCTTAAACTCTAAACCCTAAAACCTAATCACTAAACATTAAACCATAAACCCTAAGCCCTAAGCCTTAAACCTATATTGCCCTAGCCTTAAACCTTAAACTACTTAGACCTAAACCCTAAACCCTAAACCCTAAACCCTAAACCCTAAACATTAAATACCCTAAACCTAATAACCTAAACCCTAAACCAAAATTCCCTAATACAAACCCTAAACCCTAAACACTAAACCCTAAATTCTAAATCACTAAACCCTAAACACTAAAACCCTAAACCTTGAAACTAAAAACCCTAAACCCTAAAACGTGAATCCCCCTAAACCCTAAATCCTAAACCCTTAGCCCTAAACCCAAATCCCTAAACCCTAAACCATAAACCTTAAACCCTGAGACCTAAACCCTAAACCCTAAAATAAACCCTAAATCCTAAAGCATTAATCACCTTAACCCTAAACCTTAAACCCTATAGCCCTAAACCTAAAATTTCCAAAACCCTAAACACTAAACCCCCTAAACCCTAAAACCTTAAACCTTGAGCCCTAAACTCTAAATCCTTAAACCCTAAACCCTAAAATTATGACCCTAAACCCTAAACCTAAACCCTAAACCCTAAACACTAATACTTTGAAACCCTAAATTCCTAAACCCTAAACTACCTAAACCTTAGCCCTAAACCCTAAATCCTAAACCTTGAGTCCTGAAACCCTAAACCCTAAACCCTAAGCCCTAAACCCTAAACCCTAAACCCTAAATCCTAAACCCTAAACACTATAATCCCCATAAACCCTAAACCCTAAACCCTAAACCTTAAACCCCAAACCCCAAACCCTAAACCTTAAACCCCTAAACCCTAAACCTTAAACCCTAAATCCTAAACCCATAAACCATAAATCCTAAACCCTAAACCCTAAACCATAAACCTTAAACCATAAACCCTAAACCCTAAACCCTAAAAATCTAAACCCTAAACCTTAAATCCCTAAACCCTAAACCCTAAACCCTAAACCCTAAACCCTAAACCCTAAACCCTAAACCCTAAACCCTAAACCCTAAACCCTAAACCCTAAACCCTAAACCATAAACCCTAAACCCTAAACCCTAAACCCTAAACCCTAAACCCTAAGCCCTAAACCCTAAAACCTAAACCCTAAAATATAAACCCTTGAACCCTAAACCCTAAACCCTAAACCCTAAACCATAAACCCTAAACCCTAAAACCTAAACCCTAAACCCTAAACCCTAAACCCTAAACCCTGAAACCTAAAGCCTAAAGACTTAACCCTAAACCCTAAACCCTAAACCCTAAACCCTAAACCATATAAATCCTAAACCCTAAAACCCTAAACCCTAAACGTAAAACCCTAAACCCTAAACCTTTAAACCCTAAACCCTAAACCCTAAACCCTAAACCCTAAACCCTAAACCCTAAATAATCCCTAAGCCCTAAACCTTAAACCCTAAACCCTTAAACCCTAAACCCTAAACCCTAAACCCTAAACCCTAAACCCTAAACCCTAAACCCTAAAACCTAACCCTAAACCATTATGTTAAACCCTAAACCCTAAACCCTAAACCCTAAACCCTAAACCCTAAATCCTAAAGTAAACCCTAAACCCTAAACCAGTAAACACTTAAACCCTAATCCCTAAACCCTAAACCATAATTAAACCCTAAACCTAAACCCTCAACCCTAAACCCTAAACCCTAAACCCTAAACCCTAAACCCTAAACCCTAAACCCTAAACCCTAAACCCTAAACCCTAAACCCTAAACCCAGAGCCTTAAACCCTAAACATTGAGCACTAAACCCTAAACCCTAAACCCTAAACCCTAAACCCTAAACCATAAACCCTAAACCCTAAACCCTAAACCCTAAACCCTAAACCATTAATCGTAAACCCTAAACCCTAAACCCTAAACCCTAAGCCCTAAACCCTAAACCCTAAACCCTAAACCCTAATTTATAAACCCTAAACCCTAAACCCTAAACTATAAATCCTAAACCCTAAACTCGAATCCCTAAACCCTAAACCCTAAACCCTAAACCCTAAACCCTAAACCCTAAACCCTAAACCCTAAACCCTAAACCTTAAATCCTAAACCCTAAACCCTGAAACCCTAAACCCTAAACCCTAAACTCTAAACCCTAAACCCTAAACCCATAAACCCTAAACCCTAAACCCTAAACCCTAAACCCTAAGCTCTTAATCCCTTAAACCCTAACTTGAGCCCTAAACCCTAAACCCTAAACCCTAAACCCTAAACCCTAAACCATAAACCCTAAATCCTAAACCCTAAACCCTAAACCATAAACCTTAAACCCTATACCCTAAACCCTAAACCTTTATCCCTAAACCCTAAACCCTAAACCATAAACCCTAAACCCTTAACCCTTAACCCTAAACCCTAAAACCCTAACCCTAAACCCTAAACCCTAAACCCTAAACCCTAAACCCTAAACCCTAAACCCTAAACCCTAAACCCTAAACATTGAACCCTAAACTATAAAACCTAAACCCTAAACCCTAAACCCTAAACCCTAAACCCTAAACCCTAAACCCTAAACCCTAAACCCTAAACCCTAAACCCTAAACCCTCAAACCTAAACCCTAAAAAATAAACCCTAAACCCTAAACCCTAAACCCTAAACCTTAGCCCTAAACCCTAAACCCTAAACCCTAAACCCTAAACCCTAAACCCTAAACACTAAACCCTAAACCCTAAACCCTAAACCCTAAACCATAAACCATAAACCCTAAACCCTAAACCTTAACCCTAAACCCTAAACCCTAAACCCTAAACCTTAAACCCTAAACCCTAAACCCTAAACCCTAATCCCCCTAAACACTAAACCATAAACCCTAAACCCTAAACCCTAAACCCTAAACCCTAAATCCTAAAAAAACCCTTAAACCCTAAACCCTAAACCCTAAACCTATTAGCCCTAAACCATAAACTATAAACCTAAATCCTAAACCCTAAACCCTAATCCCTAAACCCTAAACCCTAAACCCTAAACCCTAAACCCGAGACCCTAAACCCTAAACCCTAAACCCTAAACCCTAAACCCTAAACAATAAACCCTAAACCCTAAACCCTAAACCCTAACCCTCACCCTAAACCCGTAAACCCTAAAC